>VZTQ01012996.1:0-141334 GCA_013400755.1 Pelecanoides urinatrix | reverse complement strand
CTCAATGTCCACATGGAGGTTGGTGACAAGTGGTGTCCCACAGGGGTCCATATTGGGACCGGTACTGTTTAGTATCTTCATCAGTGACATAGTGGGATCGAGTGCACGCTCAGCAAGTTTGCAGATGACACCAAGCTGAGTAGTGTGGTCAACATGCCTGGGGGATGAGACGCCATCAAAGGGACCTGGATGAGAAGTGGGCCCATGTGAACCTCATGAGGTTCAACAAGGCCAAGTGCAAGGTCCTGCACCTGGGTCGGGGCAACGCCTGGTATCAATACAGGCTGGGGGATGAAGGGACTGAGAGCAGCCCTGCTGAGAAGGACTTGGGGGTGCTGGTGGATGAAAAGCTGGACATGAGCCGGCAATGTGCGCTCTCAGCCCAGAAGGCCAACCGTGTCCTGGACTGCATCAAAAGCAGCGTGGCCAGCAGGTCGAGGGAGGGGATTCTGCCCCTCTACTCTGCTCTGATGAGACCCCACTTGGAGTGCTGTGTCCAGCTCTGGAGCCCTCAGTACAAGAAAGACACTGACCTGTTGGAGCATGTTCAGAAGAAGGCTACAAAAATGATCAGGGGGGTGGAATGCCTCTCCTATGAAGAAAGGCTGAGAGAGTTGGGGTTATTCAGCCTGGAGAAGAGAAGGCTCCGGGGAGACCTTATTGTGGCCTATCAGTACTTAAAGGGGGCTTATAAGAAAAATGGCGGCAAACTTTTTAGCAGGGCCTGTTGCGACAGGACAAGGGGGAATGGTTTTAAACTAAAAGAGGGTAGATTTAGACTAGGTATAAGGAAGAATTTTTTTACGATGAGGGTGGTGAAGCACTGGCACAGGTTGCCCAGAGAGGTGATAGATGCCCCATCCCTGGGAACATTCAAGGTCAGGTTGGACGGGGCTCTGAGCAACCTGATCGAGTTGAAGATGTCCCTGCCCATGGCAGGGCGTTGGACTAGATGACCTTTAAAGGTCCCTTCCAACCCAAACTATTGTATGATTCTATGATACTTTCCTATATCTTTTACTCTGGGTTTCATCCCATCTTGCTGATAAGCCAATGCTGAGATTCCACAAGAGTGCAGGGTAGCTGGGCAACAAGAGGCTGAATTTCCCTAAAAAAAATACTACATCTCTACCTTAACTGAGTTTAAAGCGTGGTAGTCAGGTAGTTGGGGATCTAACAGAATTCAATCTACTTGATAGTCCTGTGTTTGTAGAAGAGGAATGAGAGGGAATACTGTCTCACAAAGCTGAGCTGTGATGCTGGTCTTCCTGTGAAATTTTCTCTATCTTAGTAATAATTTTCTTTTCCAGAAGGGGCTGATAGCTTTGATGATGGGGAGATCTTTCATTTCATTTATTGCTGTTGTAAAAACCTGCTTCTCTTGACACTATGCTGAATATCTTTTCCCAAGTCCTTACATCTCTAGTGTCCTTTCCTGAAAAAATTTACACAGGAGGGTGAGCATGCTAACATGGACTGTCTTGCCGTTTGTGGCAGATCAGTCCCATTTCCTCATTTTTTGCTTAGAAAATGAAATGTAGAAGCCAAATATGTTTGCCATGCACGTTTGGCATATTTAAAAGGCTATTTTTGTTACAAGTGGAGGAGCATTAAGAAATCATGGTTGAAAAGGTAGAGAGGCAACAACAGTGGAACTGCTTTGGGGCCAAGTAGTAGCATTTATATGGTGTTGATTTCTCTGCATTTAAAGTGTATCTACATCATGATCAAGGGAGTGGTCTTCACCCCTGTAGAGTCTCCCTTTTCCTTGCAGTCAGTTGTTCCCAGCTGCCAAGCTATTTCATGCGTCCCTATCCATGAGAAATCCCTTTTCCTAGGAAGAGAATGTAAAAGAAGCCAAGATCTCCTCCCCTTTCTTCCAGCCATAAGGCGATGTCCCGCTCCTCTGCTACACTTCTTCCATCAGAAGAAGGAAGGCTCTTTCTCTGCGTGTGAGTCTGCCAGGCGGAGTCTGCCATGGAGCGCAGCAGAGGATCCTGACCGGCGTTCCCCTGGCCAGTTTTCTTTTCAGGAATCTTTAGTGGCTGGAGGAATTAAGCAAAAGATGCTTGCATACCTCTGGAAGATAAGATCTGTTGGGTGCTGTGTAGTATTTTGGATGACTGCCACTTTTTTAATGCTGCAGGTCCTGTAAAGCCTAAGCTTCAGGCAGTTTGATTATAAAATTAACTCTTGGCAAAAATGGCTCTGTTCACATTAAGTGTTTGTGCTACCAACTGTAAATCATAGACATTTCCTGAACCACTGGCATTTAGGATTATTTATAACTTTTTCTTCTCTTCTCTCTTCTCTCTTCTCTCTTCTCTCTTCTCTCTTCTCTCTTCTCTTTTCTCTTTTCTCTCTTCTCTCTTCTCTCTTCTCTCTTCTCTCTTCTCTCTTCTCTCTTCTCTCTTCTCTCTTCTCTCTTCTCTCTTCTCTCTTCTCTCTTCTCTCTTCTCTCTTCTCTCTTCTCTCTTCTCTCTTCTCTCTTCTCTCTTCTCTCTTCTCTCTTCTCTCTTCTCTCTTCTCTCTTCTCTCTTCTCTCTTCTCTCTT
Organism: Pelecanoides urinatrix; assembly: GCA_013400755.1. Classification (NCBI taxonomy): domain Eukaryota; kingdom Metazoa; phylum Chordata; class Aves; order Procellariiformes; family Procellariidae; genus Pelecanoides; species Pelecanoides urinatrix. The sequence continues at coordinate 138,780 of VZTQ01012996.1, read as the reverse complement.
CTCTCTTCTCTCTTCTCTCTTCTCTCTTCTCTCTTCTCTCTTCTCTCTTCTCTCTTCTCTCTTCTCTCTTCTCTCTTCTCTCTTCTCTCTTCTCNTATGTCCTATTTCTCAGTGTAAAAAATATTATCTGGAGAGCAATAAAAAAATCAGGAGCCTCACTGTGCTTGTATACAGTAAGGCAGGAAATGGACCTCCTAAATGTGCGTGCAGGTGTGACCATAAAAATGCTAGAATGCTATTCTTCATTTGAAATGAGTTATTCTAGTGAAAACCCTGGAGTACTGGAATATTTTGGAACCGAGAAAAAGCTAAACTTGGCAGGGTTATGCTTTACAGTCCCCTGCCCCTTCTCTAGCTTGTTTCTGCTCTGTGGGTTAACTTATGCAACCTTTTTTCCCCTTAAGTTACTGAAAGTGGTGTGGACCAAACAGAGCTCATCTTTTCTCTCCACTTGTGAATTTGCCTTATTAGGAGGCAATTGGACAATTTTATACAAGCGCGTGACAACTTTGGACCCTTTTTTGTAACCCTTTTGTCTAGAGAAACAACAAAAGAATTCCTTAGTCACAAAAAAAAGGAATATCATGCTGTTTTCTTTACTTCTTTCCAGTGTATCCTTAATAAAGGGCTTGATCAAAGGCCAGGGAACGATCTGTCTTATTTTGCACTGCTATTCAACAGCCTAAGTGTGGAAAGGGTTTGATTCTAGTTTTAGTGAAATGATCACCCTCAAAAGTTGGCAAAAGCAGGCTGGCACAATCTTCCATTAGGGCTTGAGGATCCTTTTGAACATACTTTCTTCTACTGGGCATGCTTCATATAGATGACAAATGAAGATGCCAGTCTGTTTCACTTTGCATCTCTCTATGGGAGAGCTTTGAACTGGTTTTACAGCTGCACAAATTGTGCAGGTAAGAAGCTCTCCCTCTTTTTGAGGCTAAGTCTGAATATTTTGTCTATGGGAACAAGAGCTCCATAGCAAGAGCTGTTTCTCTTGCAGAGCTGTAGAAATAAGCTTAACAGCACATTTTTTAAAAAAGTATACTTTAAAAAAAAAAAAATTTCTGGAGGGAAACTTCACATCAACATTTATTTATCTTCCTCTAGGGGAAGGACTAGAGGTGGTGCAATACCTCGATGTTTAATATCCAGTGGAAGAAATAGCTTCACTTTCATACTAAAGATGTTGTGTTAGTATCACTGAGACCATACACCTCTGTGCCAGCCAGTTCGCTGTGCAAAGTTCACTGTGCGTCCTTATGGAAGCTGAACAGTATTTTGTTTTTTGGGAGGATATTTTGTCTAGTCTTTGGCACTTCACTTTGTGTTGGAAATGTAACAGTTTCTTCCCAGGGCATGCATGATTTACAGTAATACCCTATTATATAGATATAGGAGCACAAAGAATGTGTTTGCGGTAAAAGGCCCTGCTTTAGTAGGACTGTAAATTGAGTGAATAGGTGCATTATGGGGAGACTGTTTTTTCAAGTTCTCTAACAGACCATAGTTATAAAGCTTTCTAAACAAATAAAAAGAAAACCACTATATATAAAGTGGAGCCTTTTGTCCAAGTTACTACTTGGAGAAATGTTTCATTGGGATAATCCAAATATGTTACTAATTAAAAAGGATTCTTACAATTTCAGGTTTTCAGAAATGTTATTTGTATTAATAAGTTCTTATTTATTGGCTCAATTTAATGACAACGGTACAATAAATACCCTTAAATAAAAGACACACAAAGATTTTTTTGTGTGTGTTTTCAATAGTTAGGGGACACCAGTGAATGAGCCAACATATGCTTTGGTTGTTGCTTTCTCAGTAGGAACTCCAAAGAGATTTAGAAATTGTCTGTCCTTACCAAGAAAAGTACGTATTTGAAAACTCTTGTTGAGCTTTGGTTTTGATCAACAAATGGTGAGCTTGCTTTTGGCCCAATTAAAGATCTGATCCAAAGCCTATTGAATTTAATTGGAGTGATTCCAGTCATTTTAAAAGTGTGTTTGATCTGGCCCATATTTTTAGCAAATAGAGGATGAAGGGTGGTAGTTAAGCATCTGTCTTTTCTTTCTAGCAAGGCCACATCTGGATTCTCTTGTAGTTTGCGTCTCCTTTATTTTAGACTTCAGTCCAGCTCCTTGTGGGCCAGGCTTCTATTGTTTTTCATACTCCCATCCTTCCCCTCTTCTTGAACAACCACCATTAAGCAAGCATGACAAAGTACTGGTGAATAAAACCTAAGATCTGCCAGGCTTTGCATGTTTTGGATTTCTTTGTGTATTTTTCTTAGATTTGTTTTTGCCAACATCATCCTCCTGTGTCTCTCACATATTTGCTGTTTTCTGACATACCGGAGGAGCATTTCTAACAAAGAACACCACAGATGTAGCTACAAAACTGGCAATTTACTCCCTTGCTGGAAAAAAGCTTTGAAACAGTCTGCCCAGTTAGGACGTTAAGGGAATGATTTATCCTCTTCCTTCATATCAGATTGTTTTGCAAGTATGTTGTAAATGGGAGTATGTTTTTAGGACACGTTTTAGGAAAATGTTTTCTTATCTGCATAGGCGTGATTAACCAGGCCAATTTCATACTCCTAGTACTTTCTTTGCAATCAAGTAGGTTTGGGTCTGAATTAGTGCATGTCTTCAAAGGGCATCTGAAAATTAGAATTTCATAAGGTTTGAGTTGTATCAGAGGCAGTGCTGGAACACTAGTGTATGTTGTCACATGTGTCATAACTCTTGATTTAAACAGTCTTGGGTGTAAAATTAGCTTATAGATGTGTTGGATTGGAGAGTCAAGAGCCGCGGATGCCTCACTCTTCTGACAGGCACTGAATGCAGAGGGCTTGTGAACACTTTGTTTATATAATGCTCTTAGAGGGGGAAACTGTTGCATAAACACCACTACTTTACATTGCTGAAGGTTATTGCTTTTGAGCCGCTCGCCATTCTTAGTAACTTGCACGAGAGTCTATTAGGTAGGTTTAAGATGAACATGGCTTTGTGATACGCTTGCTGTTCAGCTGCTAGGATGTTCGGAGGAGGGAGGTGGGAAGGAAGGGGAAGGAATGCAGAAAATATCAGAAAATACTGCAGGGAAAAATTATGGCAAAATTCATAATTGTCAAAACCTTTAAATAGCTTGCTGTGCCAATAAAACATCAGTTGAATTACATTGCTGCAGAGCTGAATTCCAGGCGGCCTCAACATTACTAAGAAACAAGGAGTGATCCTGTCTCTTGTTGTGGCACTTGTCACTTAAAAAAGATTGCTAGATCCATTGGTTGAGGTTTAAATGGGCTATGAGTGGGACCCAGTTTTCTTGCATTAACGTTTCTGGAATCAGAACACTTAAGAAAATGTTATTTTGGGTGCTTTTAGTTTGTTGGGGCTTGTAAGAGACTTCAGTAAGGGTTTAAGGTGACTGGGTGGGGGAAACAGGAAAATCAACTTCTTTCTATAGTGTTTTCAATGGTTTATGCAGCACTAAAATACATATATACACACACACACACACCACAAACATACATACATATATATGTATGTGTGTATGTATACATACATACACCCAGGAAACCCATAACAGAAGTAGGAGAGTTACACTTTATTCAGATGAGTCAACAGTTTAATTTTTTCCTTCTCATGTGCAGTTATAAACCCATCAAGCATGGACCTGCATTTCTCTCTACTTTCTTTCTGTTTCTCCATTACTGTAATTGACCCAGCACAGCTGGGTCCCTCCTCCTGCTGCACCTAAATGGTCTTTTAAATAATTTGCATATGAGGGATGTGTGAGTGAAAGCCATGTCCACGCAGGAGATGATAGTGTTTTGAACTTTTCAAGTGTTTGACTAGAATATTGAAACTACTCCAGAATTTTGTTTGAGTTGGAAAAGGAAACTGTGTTTTTTCCTCTTAGTAATAAAATCTCTAGGGTGAATTTTGATGGCTGAGGTCTGTTTTTGTGAATTCAAGCATCAAGCATGTGTATTTATGCCAAGGCAACTGGAACTACTGTGACTGATCCTGTGGAAAATCTTTTATGTGAGGCCATGCCAGAGTGTTACAGGTATGTTCAGGGGCTCATGCTTTGTAGTGTACACCGTTTGACTTTGGTGCAAAGGAGTACATGAAGATATGGATATCTGAACAATATGCAGGATAGGAAGCTCAACTAGGAAAGCTCGAACAGGGTCATAATGTTACTAGACATAGCCAATAATTGGTTTTAATATTTTTATTTTGGGTCATGCTGCATATTACTCATTCTTTAAGAGCTGAGCTAATTGGATCATAGAATGAAAAAGATATAGGGAGGAAGGAGGAATAATTAACAATACACAAGTTGGCATGTGCTGTGAACTTGCTGTCTGGCTGAGGAAGGGATCAAGGGATGTATGTGCACAAAGCTGTCCATCAGTGGCTGAGAGCTGGTTAACTGCTAATCCAGGAGCTGCACACTGCTGGCTCTGAAGCTGCAGGCTTTACTTGGCAACAGGATTTTGAAGCATTTGGAAAAGAATGGGACTCGCTCTTCTTGTGTCCTTGAGGAGTGACACATGCTGTTTACCATGGCTGTGCTGTAAAAAGACTGAGAAATCACTTCTGACGGAGGAGAAAGAAATTTTAGCAGACATGAACATGTGGTAGAAGTGTAGGAACTCTTTATATATGTAAAAGAAAGAGTAGAGGAAAGTGTGCATCTGAAACACATCTTAGTGGTATTCTTTGTCAGGTAACTCTTAATGCTCTCTAATCTATCAGCATGTGCAATGGCCTTGTGATTTAATTGTGCAGTACTTGGTGAAAAGACAGGGCTTTGGCCAAACATCCAGCAGAAGCCTAGGAAGAGGCAATGGTCTGGGCTGTGCTGCTAGGGAAAATCCACTTGCTGCAATGAAGAATTTGCCCAGCTCTGCTCTCAAATGGGAGGGCTTGTTTTTGGGCTGCTAGTAGGTGTGGAGGGAATATTTCATAGTGAGATGGGAGTCTGGAACAAGACAGTGTAAACTCCTAAGCAGTTCTTGCCCTGTGCATGACAAAGTGATATTCAAGCTTCTGCAAGAATTGAAATTACCTATAAATAATGGGATAGGGTGGCTTAAATCAGAACATGTATTTTTGTGCTGACAATGTACGGCATCTGCTTCTGCTTTAAGCAGGGACTGAAGAGACTTGGCAAAAAAACAGCCTTTGGCATCACATACACGGGGAGCTAATAAAAGGCTATAAATCGATGAAATGTAAGGGCCTCTCCACATTGACATTTCCCTTTGAGAAAGTAGTTAAGGATGGGGATGAAATTTTAAAGAAAACACATGCATTGGGAGACTTTGAGTGGATCTCAAACAACAGAAGAGCAAAGAATGTATCAGTACTTTCTTGTGGAGTATAAAATATCTAGTCTTCAGAGATTGAGCTGGAGGTCAGAAATTTTGCCCCAGACTCTGCTGCCTACTTGACAAATGGCTTAGCCTACGGTATGTCTTCCATTTCTGATGACTCTTTGAAGTGTACTGTGTTGCTGGAAGAAACACAGGGTATTTATGTTTTGACAGCAAAACAAATACCATGTATTTGTATGCTTGGACACTAATCTTTTGAAGAGTAAAACAAAACCCAAACTCAGCCATGATAAAATCCTGGCAGCAAAGTAGACCCAGATGAACTGCATTTTGTATGCAGTACAAAAAAGCTTCAGTTTCTTCTTCCCGTTCTCTGGCTAACTAGCCTTAACACTTTCCAGTGGATGGTTTGCTGTTGCTTTTAGGCTGTTTCACAGGCTATAGTTAGCTTTGTGCTTACATTCAATATTCTATTGGTGATAAAATTCCCCTGATGGTTTTAAGGAGAGTCCATGCATGCGAGATGCTACAGGACAAGTAAGCAATGGAATTTTTAAAAGAATCACTCTTGGCTATGATTCAAGTTGTTTGCAATGAGTCCTAAAACACTTCAAGACTGTATATGCTTGTACAGTGGCTTTCTCAAAAGGGTATTGCTTCACGAGTGGTAATTTTAGGTGGGACTACAATGAAAATGGTTACACTGGGCAAAGTTATAGCTAGAGAAGAATCTTCTGGAAGACTGATTTATCCTTTCTTCTGTGGCAAGAGTGCTTTTCTTCAAGCAATATCTGAAACAGTATTGAGCAAATTTGAACTTCTCAGGATCTATTGGGAGAAAAGGCAGATAGAGTGGGAAATGGCTCAAAAACTCCATGTATTCTTTCCTGTATATTCCTGATGTAGTCAAGGCTTTGAACTGAAATCATGATTTCTAGAAGTGGGAGTTGTTCCAGAGGTCTTGTTCTGTAGCAGCTTTTTAGATTGCCCTGGAAGGCTGATGACATCCTGAGAAAAAACTGCATTAAAGGAAGGCCTTTGCAATATTTGTGCTTCTTGCAAACTCTGGCATCAGTTTGCTTAACTCTTTGGAGTGCATTAGACCCATTAATTTTAGTGGGATTTAAGCAGGCTCTTCACTGTAACAGGGCAGGCTTACTGGCCTTTGGTTAGCAAAAAAGAAGGGGTTGAATTAATACCTTTTCTGACAGTGTGCAAAGTACCCAGAGAGTTTGTATAAGCATTAGCAGCAAATGACTTGGTAATTATTCTAGCTTCCTAACCTAGCAGAGACCCTGCATGCTATATTAATCTTCTGATTGTGGAATGAAACAGAGGAGGGTGTTAGGCTGTGGAGGCTGCGGTGTGTGAAGCTTGAAGCAAATCTCAGTCAATAGATCATCATAACCAGCTGCTGCCTTTTGATCAGGAGAAACACAAGACTTAATTGACTCAATAGCAGGAAATACATGTTCTGATTGGGTACCAAGTAATGTTATTTCTTCAACGGATTTCTGTAGAATTTTGCAGTTTACACTGCATAGTACTGAAGGACTAGCTCAAGGGAGAGATAGGACTCCTGTATTTTCAGACAGCTCTATCCTCGGGGCTAGCACTCCAGAGGATATGTTTAAAAAGGAGCTGTTTTGAAAGTGTGTCTTCCTTCTTGTGACAAAGTTCTGCAGAAGAGCACAGGAAGGTGTATTAATGGGAAGGGTTTGATTTAGGACTGCCGATCAGCTTTCTAATGTTTCAGACCTTAGTGTTTGGGAAATCAAATACATGCTTTATGATTTAGCACAGTAGAAGTTGTTCTACCATGTTATAGAGGAATGGGAGTTTTTATCTACAGGGAGTGCTATATTTAAAATAAGGGCTTTTAGTGAAATTTAGTACTTTGAAACATACCTGTGGGTACTTTTTAAATCTGCAAGCTTCATGCTAGCATCCAATTTTACTATGCAGATTACTTGCTGGCCAAGGGTTTTTTAGGTAACACATTCAAGATGGTTATTTGGCAACGTTCAGTTTTAACTGCCTGGATGGCTGAAAAGGCGAGTGTTTTCATTATACATCTCATACTGGGACTGGTCTCAGTGCTACCAGAGGCGTGTCAGTTTTTCTGCTGTTAAAGTTGCTAGCAAAAGGCTTGGAGCGTGTTTTGGCCAACTAGAAAGCATTTGAAAATCTCATCCAAGAAACAGAATAGTGCAATCTGTTATTTTTGTGGGATAGTGGGTGGATTTACAATGCAGTTGAACAAAATAAGATTTTTGCATAGGCTTCTGAGTCTGTAGTAATTCTGCTTCCTTGAGAGCTCAGCTATTGTTTCGTTGTTTTGTGAACCATCTCAAACAGTTGAGATTTAAACCTATTTCTTGAATGGAAATTATCAGTTAGATCTGGGAAAAGCTGATCAGACAGTAAATTGCTATCAGCCACAGCCAATGTATTCAGACCAAAGGCTCAAACTTTGCTGTTTGACTGCAGAGAGATAGACCATAGGGCAAGGGATCCCAGGTGTTGCAGAGCTGAATGGGTGATACATTTGGAGTCATAACTCTAAAATTTTGCTAGCTGTACATGTAAATAAAGAGATTTAAACTTTGAAAGCAGATCAGAGTGAATTTTTAGGCCATTTTCCAGTGATATTTATCAGGATGGCTGGGCAAGATTCTAAAGAATATTGTATGTGCATTTGGGTGAAGATGACAAATGAAAAACTTGTGTTTTCTTACTTTCTCCCCCTCTCTCCCTACTCACTGGACTTGAAATCTGGAAAAGGGCTAAATAAATCCTCTTTAACATCTCAGATGCTCTGAAACGTAGTCCCAGTTCTTCAGTCTTGTGGAGTACTCAGAACATTCATCAGTTTCTCCAGAGAGGATCTGTATCTCTGTACTTCATTCCTGTAAATCTGTTTCTAAAGCTGACAGAATACCCGATGGGCTTTCTTTGACGCTAAATATTGATCATACGCATAATTGAATATTCTACTTTTGGAGCTTATACCTGAACAAATATAGAACAGAGTGCCTTAATATAGCATTCAAGTATTGAAAACTTGGCCTACATTTTCAAACTGCAGGCCTTACTTTCCTAAACACAAAATAATGCAATAATTTGGGTTTTTAAAGAACATCCACTTTTAAGCTGTGATCAGATTCAGTCTACCTAGCTTCTGCTTACCCCAGCTGTTTCCTTTCAGGGGCAGCATGGTGAGGACAATGGTGGACCTAATTCCTCATCGCTCTTCCCAAGAAGTATGCCTGCAAAGTACAAAACTTTCAGCCTCAGGTGATCTGTATCAAGTCTCTTCCCATAACAGCAATGTCTAAATGTAAAGGTAAAAATTGGAAATATAGTGAGTCTTTAGAAACGAAGATTCAAAAAATAATAATTCCTTTGCTTACTAGCTGAAAGCTAAAGTTCATAGTTCTATTAATAAAGTAGGTTATGCTCATCATAAAATTAGCTGTTACCGAGCCTGCCACTTCTGAAGGAAACGTTTCTGGTAATTCACTGTTGATGTTCTGAAACCTTCTTCTGCTTTTACCCCTGTTGAAGCACAGGATTGAAAGGTCCGGAAAGGGAGGCAGTGTTCAGTCCGGTGGACAGAATTTACAGGATAGATACTGTAAATAGAGGCAAACATGAGAGGCAAACACCTGAAAGCGCTTCAGATGATTTACATGGGACCAGTAGGTGCTAGCAAATTGTCATACTAAGCACAGGTAAGTAGTAAGAACAGTTCTTACAACTTGCCACCTGTTTTTTGATTTTTTTCTTGCCTTCCTCCCTCTACTGCAGAAAAAAACCCAACCCTTTATTAATGAAAGTATAGCAAATAGGAAGCACTATTACCCTGGTTTTCCAGGAGGTGATTTACTCATGAGCAAAAACCACCAAAACTGTCTGGACAGAAGATTTACCCAGATCCCAGAGTTCAGTTCAGTCCTCACTTTGATTTGTAAAGAAAAGCAGTCTCTGGTGGTTTGGGAGACATCCTGCCTTGCACGGTCTTTCATAAGAATTGAGATGCATTTGAAATACAAACATTCTCTCTTCAAAGTATCTTTTCAACTATGGATAAAAGTCAGACCTGCCAGGGGTGGATTAGCTTTATCTAGGGTGAGATTCACTCTTCAGGTTAAATACTACTGTTCCTCTCCTCTGGATTTCCTGGGCTTCAAACTTATCTCAGAAGCAGGAGGATTCTGTATAGGTGGCTGGTGATTTATTTTACCTCCTCTTTAGAGCAAAGTGGTGCCCTGTGAATTTAAATGGACAGGAAGTGCATGGTGAATTGATTGTAACGGGGTGTTTTTCTGTTCTGCGGTCTTTCCTTTACGCCCATGCAATGCAACCAGGCATGTGAATGGTTCATAGCATCTAACTTCCTAGATGGCATAGGGCAGCCAAGTAAATAGTGCTTAAATCTACCACTGATTTGTGTCCCCGCTTAAACTGAAATTCTCAGTGTCAAGCCTTTTAGCCAGAGGGTGATCAGAAACACCTTTATTTTAGCGTCAAGTTACAGTTTCAGTCTCACAGAACTAAGCATTTTCCCCCCTAAAATGGAGGTGCTGTATATATCGACTTATATTTGAATTAATGACTTTTATTTGTCATTTATTGGCTGTATAAAAAAGCCAATCAAAAAAGTTAAAAAGGACCTGTCCGAAATCTTTAGGGAGCTTGTTTAATGTCTCACATAAATATTGACTTACAGAAAGGCTTGTCTTCTACATTAAAGGAAGACTATAAAATAACTAATAAACAGACTTCTAGACTTGTGATCCAGTGGCTAGCTAAAAGAATGTAAGATTTTCGAAGAGCTTGATTTGCTGCATCACAGGAGCTAGAGATCCCAGTGGATGGTTTACAGGAGAGAGTGTTTAATGTGTGAGTGTATGCTTGGTGCAGTTGGATATTGAGAGGGTAAAACAGTGAAAGGATTTAAAAATGGACTAAACTTTTGGGGGCCTGAATTCTACCATGTCCCTTGTCAATTGTAAGCATTATTTATCCTGTACTTTATAAGAGGTAAAACATGCTAAGCAATACATGATTCTTGCCCTGAAGAATTGTCCAGTGCTCAGTGGATGTAAAGCACCAAAGAGTGCCATGAGAATATAATTATTGATATAATATGTGGAATAGGTGGGTTTTGAAGATGTTCAAAGCACTGTAGATATCATGAAAAATCCATCTGCATAAGAAGCAATGCAATGAAGCAGTTTGGATCATAAGATATTGATGGTCAGAATCTGAATCTCCCTGAAAATGCTTGTTTAGAGGCTCCAGGGTAGTGGTGATACTGACACAGAGACTACTAATATTTCAAGGTTCAGGATGCAAGATGAATTAAGAAAGAAACCCCCTTCGTTGAGGAAGATTAAAAGTATCTTAATAAACAGAACAGCTGCCAAAACAAAATTCGTGATCGTCTCCTGCAATGCTTGACTGCAGGTAAAAGGCAGCGCTCAGATTGTTTCAGAGAACAGTAAGATCTTTGTGTATTTTTAGCTGCCATGAATGGTCTTCAAGTGTAGTAGAACTGAAGGGGAAGGAGCTGAAATGAAGGGATGTTACAAATGATTTTGAGCAATATGTAGATGGTTAAGACTGTGGGAAAGACACTTGGAGAGGCTGTAAGGAGCGAAGAGTTTTTAGTGTCTTGGGTGCTTTAAAACCTAGGGGGGAAAGAAGCAGTTGTGTAGATCTGTTGTAATTGTTTAAGTAGAAACTGGCTGTTTGCAATTATTAGTGCCCCTCAATTGTACTCTGCTTCCCAAAGACCTAAAAACCATGTACCTTAGAGCATGTGTCCTTCAGGGAGTTGGGAGCATCAGAGAGCAGTTGGAAGAGAGCCTGGGCAGAAGAAGGAGGTCAGACTTCTGTTAGTCCCTCTGAATGTGATACAGATACAATTGCTGTCTCTGCCGCACTATTCAAATGGATCCCACCTCTGGGCTGGGTGGCCCAGGGTTGTGCACACAGTGCTTCTCCATTTGTGGTTCCGGTGACAGTACTCTTTTTAAAGCTGAAGGCAGAGATGAGTGAATGCTGCTCCAGATGGGAACTGACAAGTTTGAAAACATGTCAGCATGTGTGTATTTTTAATTTCAAAGGCGTCACGCTAGCTTTAGAGAGTTGCTTTAATTCTAGAAGCAGCTCTGTAGAACTAGACAATCCCTGAATATCTCTACCGTAGCACAAGCACATTTGCAAAAACACAAGCCTCTTTTGGCCACTTAATTTGTAATCAAGGTAAAATATTCTTATTCCTGTCTTTTGATCAACTGATCAACTACTTAATGAGGATGTTGTTCTTTGGACTGATTCTGACATTACATATACCAATTGCAGAACGCTAAGGAGGAAAAATCTGTTATGGATAGCTGTATAATACTGGCTTTTGAAGTTCAGTCCGTAGAGTTCGGTGAGGTTGAAACTGAAGATTATTCTAAATGGATTCTATTAATAGTGATGCTGCTAGGAGACTGAGCCTGAATTCTCTGTACAACAGCGGATATGTGTTCTGAAATATGTTTGGTGTTGGTGCTTGAGATGTAGATTGGAGGTGGGAGAGATTCTTAATGCAAAGTTTCATCACATGGTGATTATTTTATTTCCTAGCTGACTCTACAAAATGATGTTGTCCTTCGAGGCCATTGTTTGTCAGTAGGGATGCTCAAAGGGGATGGCGGGTATGCTTCCACTTTTGGTAATGGGAGTCAAAATTGGGAACTATTTACAGCTGCTTCTCACTTTCACTATGCAAACCTGATATGATAAACAGCAGCTCTGGAGGTCACATCTGGTGTGCCTTTTCTGTTGGCAGGAAGGCAGTGAAAGGCAAGATTGAGTGCTCAGCGTCTGTGGGTATCTGAGACCACTGAGAATTCTTTAAGATTGCCAAAATGTAGATTTTGTATCTAAATGTATCTAAACAAACATCTGGGTTCAAACTTCCCTCCATTCCTATACCCAACTTGCTGAGCTGTAAGGTAACGTGGAATCTGAGTGCCTGATACCTTCCTACATTACTTCTCTCCTGAGCATGCATCTTTGTGAAATAAAAGGGTGGAGATATTCGGTGGTGTTAAACAGTATCCTAATTCATGGCAAAAACCAAGCTTTATTTTTTTTAATTGGCATTCCTAGACAAGTGATTGGTGCTGCTTCATCACCCGCTTCACTAAGAATGATTTTTGTTTCTTTGATATAGCTTGTCAATGTATCTGTATTATTGCTTATGTGCCATAAATCTTAGAATGACAACCTGGGATAGTAACTGTGCAGTACAAAATGTTTCTAGGCTTAATCAGTGACTCCATCAATTGCCTTCATCTCAGTGAAAAGAACAGAAATAGCATCTGCTGAAGTGATAAACTGAGGTCCTGCAGCAGCCATTAGTTTGTGAACTCCTTGCCGACTTTCCTTCATGAGGAGGGCCATTTCCGGAGAACGCTGTGCATTGTTTCAGGTGTGCAGAGAGCAGCTGAGGTGCTTGGTTAGTGGTCTCTAGCAATTGGCACTGGAGGGCTTTGCCTTGTCTGCTACTATCTTTTTATTGCCTTCCTGCCTGAGAATAATGAGCTTTTAGTTCTGACGCTTAGTGAGATTAGACCTTACATAAATGGCCCTTACATAAAATGCAATAGAATTATAAAGTTGCCTAATTAGTAACATACAAAGCAGACTACATAATTGCATAAGAAGTGAAAACTACAGATGTGAATACCTGGGCATGCTGTGTGGTGTTATTTTAGAAAGCCTAGTTTTGGTTTATATTTTTTCATGTGCTTTATGTATAATGTGAATAAACCTAAGAAATCCGAAAAATGTTTCTTGAGCAAGTTCTAATTATCTGGCTCTGCAGGAGAGATTGAACCAAAGCTCATCTTAAAAGAACAGAACTGGTATTATATTAGTCTGGGTTTGAAATAGCTTACTAGGTTAGGGCAAGCTGTGTCCAGTTAGATACCATTTGATGATAAGGACTAGCTTGCCAGAGGTCTAAAGGTGAAAAACACTAAATGTTATGGTTAGAGCTTGGATGCTGCTTGAATGATTCAGATGTTAGTATTTCCCAACTTCCCAGATATCTGCAAATGTTAAACTCCTAGTTGTTGCTTTTTAAAAGACATTTATATTGGGCAACTTCTTATCTGTTTTTACTATTTTCGGTATTCAAACCAAAGATGCCCAGATTGAATCTGAATACTATATAAGGCTACTTACTCTTTTTAGACTGCTTCCTAAGGAAATGCCAGGCTTCTGCAATTGCCCTGTCAGCTAAATAACTTCTGAATTCATTGGTCAGCTTTAACCACATTTGAAAAGAGAGCTAGAAGCCTGGAAAAGCATTGCTCTCTCTGAAATAGAAGGGTGGCACGAATTAATGTCTCTGCTCAGGAGAAAGCAGCGTGCGGGCAGCATTCAGCTGTTGCACACCATTTGACAGCAGCTGACCAGTGAGTTGGCCAGCATGGACCAAGGGTCAGTCCGCATCCACGGAGCTCCTGACAGCTTGTGGCATATACTGTCTTCTGCCTGCTGGAATACTGTTATTGGAAGGAAGGAGTGAATTGGTGAGAGGATAAAGGATGCAAATAGGAAATTAAGCTTCTTCACTTCTGTGCCTGAGAAGTAATCTGTGGGTTTTGTTTTGTTTTCCCTATTACCTGAGTAAATAATTCAGTTTTGTTCTGTGTGATCTAACAGAGCGTGATTATGAAATGAGGTTGCTAACAAAACCCACTTATTTTCCCTTCTCATGCATATGGAAAGATTTTTCATTTTTTCATCTACATGTAATTTTTGAGTCAGAAATTGTTTCACAGTTCTTTCAACAGTAGCTTTTAGGAAACTTACTTCTATCCACCCATGAATAGACTAATTTCTACAAGCATGATTGATTATTGGTTCATTAGCAGTATCTTTTTCTAGTTCATACAGGCTTAGCACACTATAGGACATACAGTATCTTTTCCCTTTAATGCTTGGCCTTATATTTTCTCTTTATGCATGAACTATATACACAAATATTTCTAAAACAATGTATGGGAAGAGATGTAAGAAGTACCTGAGAATGCCAGATTGGACTAAATGACAGAGCAACTACCTCAAACCTGAAACAAATTTCCTCTGAAATACAGCTATGATCCTTGGGTTGTTTTTCTTTGGGGCTCATCTGACTGCTTGAAGTCAAAGAAAATGAAGTGCTGTGTGATTTGATATTATTGCAGGGAGGAACTTCATGGGTCATCAAATCCAGGCCTATGAAAAAAGCACATTCAACCAAAAGCACAGTTGATAGATGTACCTGCCCTTCATCTTGTGTCTTGAACTGCTTCAAATTTCTGATAGTTTAGATGTATTGCTTTGAATGCGAATGGAAGATTTTATTGTTGGTGCTAAATTATGATCTTGCTAGTTCTGTCTGCCCTGAGCTTTACCATCAGTGATGCAAGAATGCTAGAATAGATAAGAGGTGATGAATGAGTAGTTCTTTCTTTTTTTTTCCCTAAGCGTCTGCTGTTGACCACTGTCAGAGACAGGAGGCTGAGCCTGCTGAACTTGTGCTCTGACATGATACAAAAGTTATTTTCTTAAGAATTCTGAAAATCCTCTCCCTTGGAAGAGGAGAGGAAGAAGGGGAGTCCTGCATGACTGGACTGCTGTAATGCATCCTACATGGGCCAAGGAGGAGGACTGCAGTTTCTAAGCAAAGCATTCATGTTGCCTCCCTTTATCAAAGGACTGATGGTTGCACATCGTTCTTGTCTGCCACACACCACTTACCCTTGTACTTGTTCAGGCAAGCAGCTTTGGCAAATGTTTTCTTTGTCTATTATGCTCACATATCAAAGAATATCTGTGGAAGTGAGAGGCTAATCAATCACACCCGTATTTTGAATGAGAACTGGAAACTGTGCAGAGAAATGGATCGGAGGTTCATAACACGCCACCTTTGAAACAAAAAGTTTGTTCTTACCTTTAACTTCGCAAAGCAATCTGTGCCTTAGCCAGAGATTCTGGGTTTTATTTGAAAGGCATGACTGGATGTGAAGATGGCTAGATCAGGACTTCTGTATACAAAGTTTAGGACTGTAAATCATTAAATCTACCATCTATCTAATATTGAAGTTTCTAAGGGGGGGCTCTAGATTTCACTTGTGCAAATGTGACCATTTTGAATATCTGATATTACAAATAAAGAAGTTAAGCTTGGTGCTACGAATAATAAAGTTTTTACCAGTAAATTTTTTCCTAATTTGCTGTTTTATTGGTTCACTGCCCCTCCTCCTCCTTGATTAATTTGAATTTCTAAAGTTTCCTGACTTTAACATCTATGAATTTAAAAAACTTGATCCTACAAATGCTTGCACAGGCATACATACAGGGTCACTTCAGCTTTTGACATTAAAGCTTTGTGATCAGTAAAAAAATTGAAATAATCTTAGTGCATCTGTTTTTAACTGGATGATGAGTCCACTTCTGATTTAATAAGGAAATGGAGGGAAGCAGTGTTTTGCATCTGAATATCCAGGGCAGATATGAGTGGAATAATCTCAATTAAACTTTTAATATTTTTTTCCTTTGTAAATATTCCAATTTAGTAGGCTTGAGCCTTAAACTTTTCCATTACTCCTTAAGGGATCATACTGAATGGGCCTTGCACAAGGAACATATGATGATCTCTGATACTGACAGGTCTTGAAAGCTCCTGAATAGAATAAATGTCTTTTTGCCCTTCTTAGAGATGGCCTTTTTGCCCTTTTTAGAGTTTGGATCTAATCCAAGAAAAAGCTCATCCGCAAACAAAACCTGACTACTTGTGTTGGCTCCTGAATTATGAATTGAAACTTTATAATGGAATTTTGAGGTCAAGTAGTCTAAACTTAAAAGTTGCTTTGCTGTGTTTTTTGAATCAGTGCAGGTAGTTCTGCTGTTTTTCTTCTGTGTGGATTTTGCTTCCCTTCCTGTTTCATTCTTACTTGTTTTAGTACCTAATTGTAGGCGTGCGATGAATAGAGCAAAATCATAATTAAGAGGCTATGGTATAGGAAGCTTTCCAAATGCATATAAAATTTGGAAAACATGTAGCTATTTAACTTCATGTTTAAATGTTCAGTGTGATAAGGGTTTAAGGGAATGACTGCAAGATTATGCAAATATGTACATAATACCAAACTAGCTTTTATCCATTTTTTTCCTATAATGTTCAGGGGAGATTGTAATATTGATTCAGTGATTCCCAAGTGCTAATTTTGGCTAGAAAATGTCAATATTGATTTAACTACTTAATGTTTCTCCTGTCCATCTCATCATCTTCATTTTTTCTCTCCACTCTCAACTTTAATATTAAGTAACTCAACTTAATGTCTACATCATCTCCATACCCCTAGTAGAATGATAGAGGCCTGCATGCCCATAAGTATACCTGAAAGTATTTGTAGGATTGGGCTCAGATGCAAAAAAGTTACACCTAGAAGGAACCAGTAATCATCTTGTCTCACCATCTGTAACCCGTGGGCATTACCCTTATCCTTACAAGTAACTCAGTATCTTGTTGATTAAAGTACATTTTTCTGAAAAGCTTATAGTTTTGATCTAATGACACCAAGTGAAGGACTTGCTGTCTCACTTCTTCACTTTTGTTCCAGTAACTAGTTGGCCTCACCACTAAACCTGTACCATATTTTTAATTTGTCTTGCTTAAACTGTGCAACAGCTTCTATTGAGCCCCATTGTGCCTTCCCTACTAGGTAAAGAGTCCTTTAGGATCTTTGTAGGGATTACTTTTTGGTGTTTATAATTGTCTCTTTGCAACAGATAGAGTGTTTAAGATCTCTCACAGAAACTTTTTTTAACCCTCAAATTCTTTTAATGGTGGCTTCTTTTCTGCCACCAATTTTCCAATACAAATTTAAAAATTTGGATACCCAGATTTGAATTTAATACAGCAGTGGTGCCAGGGAATCATTTACTGACTTCCTGCTCCCTTGTTTCAGACAGCTGAAAGCTGTGTTAGTTGTTTATTCATTTTGCTGTGGCAGTGACAAAGCAAGCTACTCTGGAGTCACTTACCTGCCGGGATGCTGAAGTTGTTCAGGACTCGTCCTCTATTCTGTAGCTATTGCCTGCACTCTGTGTTATCAGAGGTGTAGCTCTTCCTCTGGCTTCTCCTACTTTTAACTGATGTCAGCTGAATATATGCACACTTTTGGTCATCTTTGTCTTTTCATTTTTTATATCATTCTGCCAATCTATGTGTTAGCAGAACATTTTTTTCAAGGAATTTATTATATCTAGATTTCAGCATTTTTATAGGCCTGGATGAGCATCTGGCTAGCTCTGATTAATGCAAAACCAAACTAAAGCAATTCCATTCCCCAGCGACTTTATGCTGTCAACTACTTTGAGATCTGTCAGTTGGCCAACCCTTAATTCATTTAACATGTGCTTTGTTGACACAAGAGCCAAATTTGTAGTCAGAATATCATGTGGTATAAGTCATATGTCTTGAAAATCTTAATTTCTCAACTAACTCTATCACCCAAATCAGTGATTTCAAATGCTGAAATAAGGTTTGGTTGAATATCAGTATCATAAACCCCTTGACATTGCCATTAGTTGCATTCCTGTCCTTTAATAGAAACTTATGCAAATTTTTCAGTTTCAGTCCAGCATTGATCTTGGACAAACAAGGCCACAGTTGCCAAGGCTGTTCTACTGTAAGTGCTAGTGTGAGGTTAGCAGTCATTTCTTCTGGGTACCATTGGAGAGTTGCATGCAGTTTATCCTGCACTCTGAGATTTACATTTGAAAATGAATTCACTACAGGCTGAGTGTCTGTTGATGCTGTTAAAAACTGTAAACAGAGCAGAAAATACAGAGACGATACAATAAGTGTTGTGTGAGGAAAGTGTTTCAAATAGATCACAGACTGCTGGCTTCCATCAAGACATTGGTGACTCTTGTAATGTGCTTCTGTCTTCCAAGTGCCAGTCCGAGGTCAGCATCTCTGGTAAAGACAGAGTTTGTACTTGATGTCATTGTTTATACTTTGATTCACAAGTCTAGTTTCTTCTTGTGTTTTCTTTAGTGGAAAGAGATGTTAATAAATGTTTCCAGATAGGAATGCTCATCATAGCTTAGCTAAAGTTAATATGCATTTCTTAAATCTTTTAACTCCTTGACAAGTGGAGAAACTGGCCTGGCCTCCTAGTCAAAAATTAAACTGGGGCTACTGCAGATTTCAGCTTAATCTCTTGCTTTAGATTCTCAGGTTTAGCAGCTGTTGCAGCAGCTTCCCGGGACCCAGTGTCTCGGGAAGGGGACCTCACTGTTAACGTCACACACTTTGAGGGTTTGGGAGGAGAAGCAGAATTGATTAGATGAGATGGCTTTTTCTGCTTGGAACATGATACTGAGGAGGCTCCAAAATAGTCAAGGGCTTGCCTCTTTGCAAATTTATATCACTGAATTGTGATTTCAAAAGAAGAATCTGTTACACTGAGGGAAAATCTGCATGGAGTTTAAAATTAAATCTATTTTAGTTTTGCATAAATCCATCCTTACTAATCTTAATCTGTCTTCACTAATCTTGCTAGCCTTCAGCGGAATCGGAAAAGGCTGTTCTGAAATTGAAATAGTGCTAACTCATGTTGAAAATCACTTCCTGAGGCCAGCTGGTATGCAATCAACACCCTTTACAAGCTTCTGATGGAGGTTCTGGTAACTTGGATTATCCATTACTGATGTCTATATCAAAGTAGCCATGTTCTAAGGGTGAGGAAGAGCCATCTGTTCCCAGCAGGATTAATACAATTGATGGCCCATGAGCATGCTGCTTCTTCATATATCTGCCTCTGTGAGTGATGGGAGAGGCAGTTGCTGTCATGTCAGTGTAGAGATAGGCATGTGGCCCACTGCACTTGAAAAAATTCCCCCCCAGAATGCCCAAGCTTTTATTTTCTACACTGGCAACAAAATAAGCACTTGTTCAGGGTGTTTTCACCTACAGCTTGTACTGCTAGAAAAGGAAGATGGAACTAAAATCCATAGTATGCTCAATATTATCTCAAAATTGAATCATAGATTAAATTTCCTTTTGTTTAAGGAGTATAATAAATATTTATTTTGGGGAAACGGGAATGTCAGCAGAACAGATAAATTAAAAAAAAAATAGTTTGAGATTTCTTTTTCTTCCTTTTAGTTCCTTTGAGGTTTTCCTTTAGGGTTTCATTATTAACAATGAAATAGCAAACTTGCTCAAGGGCAGAATTGTGCTCTGAGAATCATAAGTGTGGTTATAAAACCAATTTTTTTCTTCATGGTACGCCAGATAGCTTAAATTTTAACCCTGTAAAGCAGGATCCATGAATTGGGCCATATGAATTTTTGCTGATAAGGTTTTGAATTAATCCCATTTTGTACCGACCTGTGCTTGCAGAAGCTTAAGGAAATTCATCACAGTTGCAGATTGTTTTCCAAGTAATATCCTCATGGACTATGAAGCCTATACTTTTATGATAACTGCATAAAGGTTTTGCTTAACTTCATTTTTGAGCCACTCCATCTCTAATCTCCGTTGCTCAGTTTTTAAGTAGGCTTTGGCAGAGTCTGGCTGAACTACAATAGTGCTGACATTGAAATCACACAGCACTGGGGGTGGGGTGTGTGTGTGTGGATGTTAGAGGAGGTTCACTGTAGACGCAGCTTGGATTTTTCCTCCCCTTTGATACAGCTGAAACTCTTACTTCCTGCACAGACAAGCAGTCAGTGTGATTTTTTTATATTTGGGTGGAGGATAATATACAGCTAAGTAATTCAACTGTAATCCCTAAGGATGGGATAACAAATAACATCCCTGCTGTACAGGCAGCTGGAATTATTTAGAAGGTGTAAAGGGGCTTAATGTTCTGAGGAGCTGTCTTTATAGCATGCTTTTGAGTAGGCACATCTGTAACTTTGCAAATGAAATCACTTGCAGGCATAGATGTAGCTGCTGGTTTGTTTGCTCTGTTGAGGAGGTGACTAAGCATCTGCAGCCTGCTGGCAGGTGTGCCGAGAGCCGCAGGTGTGGCTTCCAAGGCCGGCTTTGGAAAAGTCATTCGCTCGCAGTGATGAATGCATTGTCATTACTTGTCTTTCCAGAACAATCATTGTTGAGAACATTATAGCATTAAGTAAATATTTTTCTTTATATCAGTGTTATTATTTTTAAATCTGTCTGGGTAAGGAGGAACAACAGTAGCTCTAGGAGGAGCTTGAGTAGAGAACTTTCTTTTGCGCATTCAGCACGCAGCCATTCTGCTCTGTGCAGGTATACCAGGGCTCACAGTCCGGGGCTGAAATGGGGGCAGCAGGGGGACATTTGGCCCAGGATTTACCCTGTCCCTTCCAAAATCTGGGCCAAAGCATGAATGGTTTTGAAAATCAACATTTCCATTTCAGACATGGTTCCCTCTTACTTATTATAGCAGCAGATATTAAAGTTTTAATTTCTCCAGATTCAACAACTATCTTGGGATAACTGCAAAGGGGGAGGATTGTGTGAAGAGATACTGATAGACTGTTCTTGTTTGTGAGTACACCTGAATAGAGAACTATCCAAATATTTTTTGTGTTATGTATCTGTCTCTGAGGCTGTTGTATCCAGATGACAAGCTTTTACTTAAAAAAACAACTTAAAACTCACCTATGTAGCTTCATACAAGCTATTAATGTTTGTTAAAAGCAACTGTTTGTTGTAAAGGAGTGTGTTGGCCTGTTCCTTGTTTCATAGTTTGGATTTTACAACCTGTGATGTGGTGTTAACCCATGGCAGAAAGGTAGCTGTGGGAGCGTGGGAAGCATGCACGCAGATGGCATGTTGGCAGGTAGTGGCTGCAGGCGTGAGCTCAGTTTCCAATCCATTCAGAATCAGATGGCCCAAACCCACCCCAGGTTTAGTCATATTTCTTCAGGTTTCTGTTTAATTCCTTACTTCTTGCTGTCATCTAAGTTAATGAGATCACAGAATGGAGGCCTATATGCCAAATAGCAATGAAATGAAGTCATACACAAGCGGGTGCTGTTAATTTCGGTTATAGTCATTGAAAGGCTTTGGAGAAATTAAAACGTTTGGGGTTTGTTTTGATTTTTTTTTTCCTAAGAAGTTATAAATGAAAAGTGCACCTTTTAAACAGATGGATGTGTGAATGGTGAGGAGGTAATCTGATCTATAAATATAAATGGAACATTGTCTACTTATGGCTTCAAGCCAAAAAGCATTAGGTTTAAAAATAATTTTCAATTAAAAAAACCTACTTTAACTTGAAAATAGTTTTACTTCTGAACAGAATATTTCATACTGAATGACCAGAGAGAAACCTGTAGCCTCATGAGGCTCTTGATGAGAATTGCTTTTCAACTTAGCAGCTCTGTCAGGCATGCAGATCTGAAAGTCGCAGCATGCTCAGCCTCTACCCTTGTTGCCAAAGTTCTGCAGGCCGAATTATTCCCAGTGTGACACCTAAAAAAATTAATCTGTGTTGATTTGTACTTCCTTTTGCAGTGCTTTTCTTGCAACTATTACTTCAGCTGTACTGGGTATATTGGTCCATCTAGCCCTCTATCCTGTCTCTGACTGTAGCCAGTAGCAGTTGCCTGAAGAGGAGTGTAGGAACAAGCCAGATGAGATGCTTGGCCAAAATATTCTCTCTGCTTCCTATGACTGCAGCCCAGAGTGCTCCTAAATCAGCAGCAGTGTCTTTTTTTGCAGAATGTCAAGCAAGGATCATGGAGCATGTTGCAGAGAGTGCCCTGGCAGTATGGCTGGTGCCGGGGCTGGGTCTGCCAGTATTTGGCTGCTTGTGTAGAGGAGCCAGGAGATCCAGCCCCAGATGTCTCCATGGAGAAGCTGTGCTGGTTACCAGGTTGGGAGGGATAATCCGCTCAGACGAGCGTGTGGCTCCTTCGCCACCAGCAGGTCCAGGGCAGCCGTCCTAGCCAGAGCTGGCTACTCAGAGGAGGTCTGGGAAGAGAATTTGCTTTTCTTAGCTCAAGCAATTATATGTTTTGGGCATAATTGAAGGAGAATGGACTCTAATATAAATAATTATTGTAATAAGGCTAAATAAGTTAACAGCACCTTCTGTAGCCAAGAACTATTCCGCTGAAGTGGAGAGTTGAAATATGCAGAAGAGAAGCCTCCTCAAGAAAAGCAAAGGGGTACCAGATGCTATTAGGAGCTGTTCTGCTATCACAGGAGTGCTGATCCTCACTCTCCATTGCATTTTTAGGCTGTTGCTTTTCTTCCCGAAGATCATTGTTCCTGGGGGGGGGTGGGGGTGGGGGTGTGATGTCATACGAACTGTGCTTCCCGCTAACAGCCCCACTGCTGGAAACTTAGAGAGCTTTTCAGTTTGCAAGACTCCTGGTGAAAGCCTCTGATCTGTGTTACACAATTGAGCCTCAGTTCACACTTGTCATGGAGGCTGGTAGCTGGTAACGAGTGGGCAGGCTTCAGTCTGCCTCTGAAAAGGTTTTGTTCAGTGTATGCCTCTGCTCAGCTTGTCGGGCCCTTGCATTTTGCAAAATGTTAAGTATTCAGCTCTGCTCCACTACATTATCTCACAAATCTTCTATTGTTTGGCCCTTTTCTGAAGAGTGCGTTATGCGTTATGTGCGGTGGCGTGAGTGGTGGCCAAGCTGTATCTGCAGTGCACGCAAAGGTGCTCTACTCTTGAGCTGGTGCCATCCATCGTTGGGTGGTATAGGATGGTCTGGGTGCTCTGGACTTGTTCTTGGCTTAAACTTGCAAATGAAAGCATAAAAGTACTGCGGCTTTCATTCAATGGGGACAGGCAGTGACAGGTACATAATGCTTCTATCCTTGGAGTTGTCAGACGGACGGGAGCTAATATGATAACTCATTGTCCTTTGTCTTCTGTGATCTTGAGAGATAACTGTGCTTAAGCACCTTATTTCCAATGGAGAGGTTGGAGGAAAAAAAAAAAATCCCTGTTAACGCTCAAATCCAGTCTAGCCAAGCTGCTGAGTTTTCATCAAAAGCAGGAAACAGATGGATGGGCACAGCTGCAGAAGGTGCTGCGAGTTCTCTGGAAAAACTATGCAGGCGTGTGCTGCAAGCAGCGACGTCAGCACAAACTGCTGTTCTTCATGGGGCCACCGCTTGGTGCCAGTGGATGGACGGTCTCGCAGCCCATGCTGCTCGCGGAGATGCCATTTCGGAGAGGAACCTGCCTGGCATTACTCCCACCTCCTAGTAATGTATGCTTGCCTGTTCCCAGGATCTGCTTGCTGGAGTAGAAGAAGAAAAATGCATCAAAGACTTATTATATATGTCTTACATTTCTGAAGTATTCTGTGGGCCCTGTCCTGGTGAGCTTACCCTTATTCCTTTCCAGAAGCACCTATTGCTCTGTCTCGCTGCTGAATTCTCCATTTCAGACTGGACAGTTGCATGATGAAGAGGTCTTGTGACTTGGTGGGGAGGCAGCCAGAGAAACCTCTGGGATGCCCTGAGGGGGTGTTTCTTATGTTCTTGAGATAGAAAAGAGGGTCTAGCAGCCAAGCAGTGTCCCAGGTGTCTGCCCAACCACTCATACAGAGCCAGTCTGATGTTCAGTCATTGCTCAAGTGCTACACTTCAAAAATTAGTCAGTGCATATTGTTTATCTGGCATCTACAGTCCTTGACTCCTCCTATTTACCTGAAAGATGCAAATATTTAGATCTCTTCCAGAACAGGTCTGTGTTATTGTTATTTAGGAGGTTTCTGTTCTTAAGCAGTTTAGTAATTTTTCTTCTTTTGCGTAGTTTTTGCAGAAATTAAAGATTTTCCAAGCAAGAAGCCTATGTAAGCACAACCGTGTAGTGAGGAGAACGTGTTTCTCTGCTTGCTTTCCCTTTTCTAAAACCAAAAGAGCCTTATTGAAATGTGCTTCCTTTCTGACTACTAATGGGTTTTCCTTCCTTCCTCCTTGCAATGAGCTTAACATTCTCCCATCCTGTTGGGTATAAATTTCAGCCTCGACTGTTTTCCCTGTTGAGGTGTTGAGTCACTGACCTTGAATGGGAACCTGTAATGAGACAGGGAGAAGTCAGGGCTTGGGAAGGAAGAGTGTTTCCAGCAGTTTGGCGGTACACGGGATGAATTTTAAAAAACAAGGATAATATGCTATTCATTTTTGCCTGGGGCTGCTCATATTCTCTTTTCCTAGTTTTATTTCTGGATGCTTTCTTACACTGGATCTGGATAAATTCCAGGACATTATATACAAAATACCTGGAGGAAGAGCTGGTTCCTGCTCAGTAACAATGCTCCATTTTAAACTGTCTCAGGTTAAAGGGAAAAAAAAATACGATGCCATGTCACTGGAATTCATTTGTCTCCTGGAGGAAAGATGCTGAAAGTGTTGCTTCAAAGGCCCTGTGTGGGAATTATGTCCTGAAGTCTGGATATTCTCCAGGGCTTAATTGTGCTTATTCATAGAAACACTGAACTTTATGAACTGGACAGCAGACCTCTAAATTTGGCTCTAACTGCTGAGAGGGTATTGTTTTTTGCACACTCTGATTAGCAACACTGAGCACAGACTTACACTTTGGAATAATTAGTAAAATGGAAACGAATTAAAGCAAGCTTTGCTCTGAACACAAACCAGATGAGCTAAACAAGTCTTCTTTCTATCTGAATTTCCCTCTTAAGTAAGATTGTGTGGTGTTGGGTTGTGTCGTATGGGGTGTATCTTGTCTCTCTCTCTCCCCCATAGAACTTCTTTCTGGTCTAAAGCCTACAGTAGCAGACTGGGATAAAAATCTGCATCTCCTCCCGTATCATCTTGCTCTGCAAGATAGAAGAAAACAAGTCTGAGCAATGTAGTTAAACCAGCAAGAGTGAGATTAGGTTACTGCCTCGTACGCTTTCGCCAATCTCAGAGAAATCTGAATCCAAATATCTTTGTTACTAATATTATCTAAGTTTTGGAGGTTTCTTTTGCCTTTTTTTTTTTCCCCCCCAAAACAACAGGGATGAGAAATTTACTTTTAAAAATAAAGTTTAAATTAACATTATGCTAAGATATCAGAGCTTGTGTGAAAACAAACTACTGTTTAATTGGCTTAAGCAGAAAAGGGTGCCTTTTTGTTTGGTAGAAAAGCAGTGAAGACTTCAAAGCTAGTCGAAACCAATGTGTACTGCTGCCTTCATGGACTTCCTTAGTTTGCAGTCCTCCCTGTGGAGAACCAGCAGTGCAAGAGGGTCACAGAAGTGTTTTAGGGTGCTTTTTTGTTGTTTTTCTTTAATTGTTCTGCTTTAATTGCAGAAAAATTTTTAAAGGATATGATTCTTAATTAATATTTCCTTTTTAGAAAGTTCCTGTACGAGTGAAACTAAAAGGGTTTGTGTCGTGGTTTAACCCCAGCCAGCAAATAAACCCCACAAAGCCGCTCGCTCACGTCCCCACGCTGGTGGGATGGGGGAGAGAATCGGGAGGGCACAAGTCGGAAAACTCCCGGGGTGAGATAAAACCAGTTTAATAATTGAAATAAAACAAAGTAGAACAGTAATAGTAACAATAAGAACAACAACAATAACAGAACATACAAAGCAGGCAATGCACAATGCAACTGCTTACCGACCGCTGACTGCGTGTGACGAAGGGGGGGCGACTCGCCACCCCCCCCCGATTTTTTTACTGAGCATGACGTCACATGGTCTAGAATACCCCATTGGCCAGCTGGGTCAACCGCCCCGGCTGTGCTCCCCCCACGCCCCAGCTTCCCCTGCCCGTGGCAGGGCACGGGAGGCAGGAAAGAGAAACCAAAAGTCTCCCCGGTGCAAGCACCGCCCAGCAACAACCAAAGCATCAATGGGCCATCAACGCTCCTCTCATACCAGACCCAAAAGACAGCACACCCCCGAGCTACTGTTCCCAGTTAACTCTGTCCCAGCCGGAACCAGGACAGTTTGTTGGGTTTGGTTTTTTTTTTTTTTTGAGCTCTATCTTGAAGGAGTATTTTCTTGTTTCTGGTATTACTTAGGATTTATGTATTAGGAGATTTTTTTTTTGTATACAGGTTCCCTCATGGCATCTTAAATAAGTATGCAAAAAAGCTGAAAAGAAGGATCATTTGGACAAAGCAAGTAGCATGTTTTGCTGTTGTCACAGTTTTGTCACTGTTGGGGCAAATTGGGAAATGTCTTCAGAATTTTATACACCCAGAATTGCACTGCAAATTAATTTTGAAATTTGCTGCTGGAGGCAATTAACAAAAAATATCCAATGTGAAAATTAAAAATTTTTTGGAGTAGTGTTAACAGATAAACATGTTGAGTGGCTTATTTTTTTAATGGAAGTCCTAACATTTAGGCATGTAAGAATATAACTGGCTTTTAAAATGTAAAGTAGCTCCATGAGACTACTTAACTATCCGTACATGACATCCTCTAGGCTCCTTAACTAATGTTTGCTTTGTTAGTGAGTTGAAACAAGGATTTGAAAATGAAAGAGAGTCATGGTTTGGAAGAGCAATTGTTATCAGTGAACTTTGTTTCTTGGAAAACTAAGACCACAGAGCTGGTAACTTTTGCTTTGAAGTATTGAAGCCTATGTTTCAGGCAGATGTGCAGGTCTTATTTTGGAGAATTTTGATGATCAAGGGTCACTATGTATTTCAGTGAGCTATTTCAATTTCCATCCTGCTTGAAAGTGTGCATCTTTCTGCTGTCTGTGCTTGAAAAATCATGAAAGAACCACAGGCTGGAAAGCAGCTAAACTAATCCAGATTAAAGAGGCTGCAGTCTGGGATAGCTGAGGGTCTCCTTTCTATGGCAATTGCTCACCCAAGCATAGAGGCTGAGTAAAGTGTCATTAGAGTATTCACAAGTCTTGTGGTTGCTGACCCAATATTGGAAAATTTTAATCTGACATAGAACAAATATCATCATCATCTTTCATATCTCTGAAAGCAGCAATGTGCTCAGTATCTTTTATGTTTGATTCTTGCAGGCACTTTGAATGCATATCTTATACCCTGTATCCTGCTTTTGAATTTGCAGTGCAATATCATAACACTTTAACTTTCAGTGGAAGACCCAACTTTAGGATGAAGCCTAGTAAAAACCTCAGGGTTACACTCTGTATCTGAACTGCTTTAGAGATCAACCCAGCTGAATTCTAATTTATGGAAGAAAGCTTCCCATAATGCCTTTGCACTGTACCCATTTAGGGAGATTTGAGAGTTGATCCTGAAGTGTCATTTACGCTGATTGTTCTGTTTTCATGAAAATTTTGCCTGTAAAAGCCCTTCAGCACACACTACGAGGAAAGAGATGAACAGAAGTAGACCACAGAATTCTGAATCCACATTGTATCATACATCAAAAGACTAAACTTTGTAATTAAATATACTGAACAACTCTATCCAAGCCTCTTCACAGTTCAAATTTGAAGTTCAATATTGTGGTGCTAGCCCATGCTGAATCATGTGTCCATCAAAAAATTCAGGGTCAAGAGGGTCCAAAACTACCAATCACTTCCTTTTCTGTTGGGAATTCTTCTAAGATGGCTCTTATTTTTAGTATCTGACATTGGAGATGGAAACTGGAGTGAGTGGAGGGATGGAGGTCCTTGCAAAAAATATCAGACCAAGTGACAGTGTTGTTCCACCCCTGAATCAGGACATAATGGTATATAGCTGCCGCAGAGTTCTGTACAGCTGCTGGACGAGCAGCGTCTGAGTCAAGATCAATGTTGTGGTATTCCCCTTCTGGACCTTTTTATTAAGGACAATTCTTTGGGCAGAAGTAATCTTAGCAAATCTAGGAGGATTTGGGAACTTTGCCCTTCCCTGCCCCTTCGCTTAAGGCTGTAGTTCATCCGAAAACTGAAAATGCCATTTAAAAAAAAGAAAATCACAAGCCTCTGTGACAGGTCACTAATCTGTCCTTAAGGAAACGGCAGTGAGTGAGAGGGGCAAGTCTGTCATCGGGGCAGGCAGTGGGGAGAGGACTGTGAAGTCTCATCAACTGCTTGATTAATGGCAACATACTGAACTGTCAGGCAGGCTCATTAGGGACACGTTGTTAATTTGGTCAGGCAAGCGCTACCAGGCTGCATTGTGTAGAGTTAAGCAGTGTGAATAGAGCCCGTAAGCAAAGCTGCTGGAATCTGCTTTTGTGTTCCCTTTGCGCGGCTGTCCTCTGTTTTTGGCTTCTTTTCCAGTTCCAAGTGGCCACGTGGAGTTTTGGCACTGTTAGTGTGGCCCGAAGATTAGTTATAGATTGCAGAAGTAATCTAACTTGTGCTGAGATGAGTTACCCTGCTTCTCTTCTCAGCTGTTTTTGCATACATACATTTAGTCAGAGTGTCAGATCCGGAGTGTCAATTCACTACTTCTAGTGACTTAATTAGAAATGGATTAAGCCCTTTGTCTTTAAAACCTGATTTGAAATGCTATAGGTATTTTCCTTATCTTCACTGCTCACATCTGCTAGGCACTAGCTATCTGGTAATTAAAGTTTGCATTTCTTTTCTACTGTCAAAAGATAACTTTTTTCCCCTCCACTTCCCACAAGTCACAGAGTCCTGCAGGTGGTTTTGGAGGTATGACAGTATGTGCCTTATAAATCCACTGCAGTCGCTAGAAGAGCTTGGTAGTGAGCAGTAATGTAATGGACTGACCCTTTTGGGCGGAGAAGAGGGAGACTGGTGGTGGGGAAAAGCTGCCACGTGCAACCTAGCTGAGTGGGTGTCCTGACTCCTTGTGCGACGGGCTGGAGTGATTCCTCATGTGGTGATTATTGTAAAAGGTTGAGCAAGGGTAAGAGATTGTTTCCATCTCATAAAGGGAACAACCAGACTGTCTCAATGCTGCCTCTCCCCAGTGTGCGTCAG
Source organism: Pelecanoides urinatrix (assembly GCA_013400755.1). NCBI lineage: Eukaryota > Metazoa > Chordata > Aves > Procellariiformes > Procellariidae > Pelecanoides > Pelecanoides urinatrix. Next base: position 109,507 of record VZTQ01012996.1, on the reverse strand, counting down.
AATATACTGTTAATTTAGGAGTTGGAACCCAACAGAGGATTTTCTGACTCTCTACCATGTGTTTGCCTTTATGACTCCAGTTCCTCTCTTATCCTTTGGGGATGTTTTTCCCTGACATCTTCAGTCTTATTAAAACTTATTTTTGTTTCTGCCTAGTCTTCTGCCAGAAAAAAGGCTGAAATTAATAAGTTTCTGGTAACCATTTTCTACATTTTCACCTGACTTATCTGATTATGTTAAGACTGGGTCAAATACTCCATTAAGAGTTTCAGATGCTATCAGAACCGAAGCAGAAAAAGGGTTCCCAGGAGATCGACTGAGTGTGCTTGCGTGGAACAGACTTATCAGGGAATGGGCCTGCACAATTACCTTGCAGAGTGCTGCACAGCTCTAGCACTTCTGTCACTAAATACCTGGGGTAATCATTAGTTGTGAGTAGATGACGTTCTCCACCTGCTCTGTCAGGAGCTGTTATCACGGAGGCTGCCCTCCCCAGAAACAAGAGGAATTCATGCCTCTGCCTATTCAGATAGAGGGATATCTGTTTAATGCAGTGCCCCATTTAGGGAAGTAAAATAGTGTTTTTCCAAGGGTGGAAAAACACTTGCTGTGTGGGAGGGAAAACTTACAAACAAGCACTGAGTTTCCTCATTTTGCTCTACCAGGGGTTTCTATTAGAATAAGGCTAGGAGGGAAATTTGGAATGATTCTGGGAAGCTTTGACTCAGGAAGGGGAGAATGATTCATAGATTTTTATTATTGCTATTTATTAAGGAGAACAGACCATTGGATCTAATCTTTTACTTATCTTTCTCTTTGAAAACTTAAAGCACTTATGCAATGACCCCAAAGAGTTTGTGGGTTTGAACCAAGATCTTTCAGCATGAAAGCATAAATCCCAGCTATGGGAGCTAGCCTACAACCACTTTAAGGTAGATTTATTCCTACTACTTTCATACTTGATAAGTATTTTTATAATGAATCCTCAGTGCATCCCTTTCCTGTTTGTGAAGTGGGGTGGTAAATCAGTTGTTCATGGGGAATGGGGGCAGCAGAGGCACTTTACAAAACTGAGGTCTGACAGGTGTTGAGACTTGCCACTTTCTGTGTTGTGACAATGGTCAGTTTATCTCTGGTTATTGTTGGAGTCTCGATGTAAGAGTTTGTTCATTTGAGAGTCGTTCTTTAGCTTTGATGGGGAAAATTTGGTTACTGAGAAGAGTGGCTTGTTTAGTAGCAACCTTTTTCTTCTCTTTAATTTGGAAGTGAGCATTTACTTCTCCAAAAATAACTTTGCTGTTAATAATCAAAATATAAGATCATTCACAAAGTGTACATTAGAAAGAAGTTTTTAAGCTCCAGCCTAACATCATTTTGAGGACTATGTGGTTATTTACATTTATTTTTGTATTCTGCTACTATGAAAAAAAGATTAGTGCAACCTAAACTATGTTTTAATTAAAATTTGGCAAGATAATTTAAATGACGGGAAAATCAAAACTTGACACAGTCTGTGTCACAACTGTAATTGCATTCTTGTGCTTCAGAAGATAATTAACTAGATGGGATAAAGCAAATATAACTTAGTCTTTTAGCTAATTGCTTTGATCAATAATTTAAAGAATCAATCAAATTAGATTCTGTCCAGTTTATGAAAATGGGAAGGCCCTGGACTGTGACTACATAGTCTTTATCTTTTCCACTTATGGTATCATATTGTAAAGGCCCATACACCCCTAATAATTTAGGGTGTACTATGTCAGTGGCTGAGAGTCAGGGAAGCTTCCAAGCTTTTAACTTACTCTTAACTGGTGGAGACTGGAACAAACATCTTCACTATCCTCTTGAAAAATCTTGTTAGCAAGGCAGTCTCATCATATCTATGCTACTGGCTTGAATTTTGCTCGTATTGTTGTCTGTTAAGCTAGATGGCAGCTTAATCTCGGCAGAGATAGAGAATGCACGCAAAGACTCTTCTAGTGAGAAAAATGATGTGGAAAGGACAAACAACCATTGTCACAGCAAGTATAGAAATTTGAACTTAGATCTGTATTTTACTGCACTGGGAAAAACAGAAGTCCTCAGCTTCCAGAACTGCAAAGCAAACACTTCTGAGCAACTCAACACCTGTCCCAGAAGGGTTTCCTTATGTGAAATAGGCTCAGGAAAACTGATTTATGTCAGTAGCCGTAATAAACACATTGTGCAAAGTTAAGAATTCTCCAAGGCTTTGGATAATCAACAGAAATCTTAATTAAGTTCAGTCTCTGGTAAGAATTTATCAGTAGTTATGGACATTTCGTTGACATGTAAGCAATCCTCTAAGGCCACCAAAAATAGTTTCTTGGTTCATACTTACTAATGCAGTTCAAAGTTTTTTTTGCATTTCCAAAGTAATGTCAGCCACATGGCAGTGGATAAGATGTGATAAGGCGTCAGAAATCCATCAACCATTTCTTAGCAAAGCTGCAGAATAAAATCTTAGAACTTTACTGTAGTCAGTGTTTATGCCTGGAATGAACTTGTCCTGTGTCCTGTCAGAGAATCTGGATAACTGTTTTGACAGAAATGAGTTATCCTCTGTAAGGATTGTTAATACCTTCCAAAACTGAACTCAAAAGGTGAGCCATACAGTCAAACACTGGAGTGTATGGTTAAATTTACAAGGAGGGCTGCGTAGGACAAATGTATGTCAAACATAGGGTATTGGCTTCCTCCTAATGGTCTTGGACTTCGTAGCCCAGTTAAGTTGCCAGAATTGAACACGATATACAGTTTGTGGCTTTTGTGTCTTATTTCTTAATGCAATGTATGGTGTATAAATCATACAGTACAGCAAAATATGGGGATCTGTAGTTACCCTACCAAGTGGCCTGTCTCCTGTCCTTGATTTGACCCCCTGGTGTTGTTCTTGGCTATTCTGATCTCCCTCTCCAAATTAGCAATCTCTGCATAAAGAAAGTGAGCATCAACATCAATCCCAGCAAGAAGGATCCTCATAATGAGACTAAAGGCTCAATTTCATGGAAAGATTTTGTCAGTCAGCAACATGCTAACATCCACAGTCCAGTCAGTACATCCCAGAGATCATTATTAAGGAGTGTGGTTAAAAACTATTTCCCTGGGAGTAATTTTGCTGCTTGGGCAAATCTCCTACAGGTGCAATCTATTAGGAAGGCCAGACTGCTTCTTATAAACAAACAAGCAAGAACAATCCAAAGAATAGGCAACGATGTGTGCCTTGCCAGCAGGGAAAGTCCAAGAGAAGACTGCAAATTTTAGTGGAAGTAGAATTTTGGGGGAAAAATCCATAGTCTATAGTGGGATTTTTGAAAGGAACTGTTTATTCTGTACAAAATTTTCCAGTCTACAGAACTGGTGGTTTAAGAAACAAACAGAAATACCCAAAGAAAGACTCAAGCAACCTAATCTGATTATTGAATGAATGTTGCCCTCTTTTTGTGTAATATAGGTGGGACCGACAAGAGATTTAAGTCATCTGCTATGCAACATGGTTTGCTTTGCCATAGCCAATTTCAACTGCAGCAGCCAACATGGGTTGTTCCAAGTTGGGTGGCACCAGCATTTGTGATCTCAGGTGCAGCCTCCTTTTTTTTTTTTTTTTCTTTTTTTTTCTTTTTTTTTTTTTTGAAGATGATTGAAAGAATCAAAATTATAGGGACCTTCCTCACCTGAGAGGCACACAGTTAGGTAAGTAGATGTTTTTGCAAATTCTCTTAATAGCACCCCCCAGCTTCAGCCTGACAATACAACACTGATATGTTCCTCTTCTCTGCTAGGAGTGAGAATTCAAGATGCAGCAAGAAGGTAAGCTACATAGTTAGTTGTAACAAATTCCACATCCATTCCAAAAAGATTTTTCCTAGACATCCTTTCAATCTGAAATTCATATATTCTTTGAAGTCCGTTCTCTTGCAAAATTTTCTCGTCCAGCTTTTTTTTTCTGTAATACTTTAAAGTACATGTAGAATGTGATAATTTATTTGTTTCCTTGGCTAAGGAGAATTCAGTATGTTTTTTTGCTTTACCCCACTATTTTGAGTGATTCATCTTGCCTTCCAAAATTATTACACTTTGGAATCCAACCGCAAACCCTTTTTGAGAACTCCTTGCCACTGTTATATATTCTGAATAAATCAAAGCCAAACTATCTCAAATATATGTTTCTGTGACACAATAAAATGATTACTAGATTATAACTGTCTGTAGCTGGAACTGAGAGCTATTTCAGCACTGAGCAAATAAATCAACTAAGCTTCCCGTTCCTCACACCCCTCACTAAAACCACTGAAAAGTGTGCATAGCCACTATTTGATCTTTTTCTGCAGCGTCCAGAAGAGCCTGTGGAAGCAACCACCTGAAACAGTCCTCTCAGTACTTTCCACCTGTAGTCTCATGTGCCTTATCTCCAAATCACTGCATTTGGGCTTTCTCCTGGCACTGCTTGTTCTGAAACATTTTCTCATCTGTTTTTGGCTCCACACTGGATTTCTCCTGGACCCTGAAAGTGGTGAATAGTTTTGAAGGAAAATGACCTGACTGAAGCGGAATACAATTTGAAGAGCCCTTTATTGCTAAATCCTGGAAGCCTCCCTTCAGGATTAGTGGTTCCTTTTTTGCATCGATGGCCAGGGCTAGCAGCACTCTGGTAGAGAGAGCAGCTCTCAGGTGGCCTCCTGGGCTCTGGTTTTGCCTCAGGTTGTTTTTATTCCTCTTTCCTCAGAGCTGTCTTTCCTCCTCAGCTACTCTTCTTCCTCTCTTACTCATGTGGCGTTGCTCTTCTGTGCAAATACACATAACTTAAATTACGGTTGCTCGGGTTCCACCTTCTGCTTTTTGTATTTGAGTACTAAATTTCACTTTATTTTTAATCAAACCACATCACATTTCTTTTTTGGGGTCACAGAAGCATTTTTGGCATGTTTAAGTTGCCACTGTGAGGTTCTTCTCCAAACAGAATTCAAACCATTATGTTACAATCTGTACCAGACCCTTCCTAGCAGCTGTGTTTATACAGCTCCTAGTAAAATGGGTCCCTGATTAGGATTTTTTAATAGCTCATTCATGGAAAAAATGGTGTTTTGAACCAGCTAAAGCTATTTAAAAAATTGGGATAATATATGATTAAAAGTTTTGGTTTGAAGAAATGTCAGTGGCAACACCCTGCCAAATTTTAGGCCCAAAACATCATCACCATTATTATCACAAAGATTAAGTTACTGGAATATAATTGGGCAAGAAGTGTTTTTCTGTTTAAAAAAAATAGCTGAAAAATTAATTTGGCAGAGATTGAAGACTGTATGTTCAGAGTAGTCACCCAAAATGGTTGAAGTTTGGTAAATTATATGTAACTGAAGACAGGTTCTTTATCTTGGAATTGTCAAACAGAGGTAATTTGGGGGCAACTTGATCCAGAATAAGAAACTGAACATTAGAGCAGTTCTGGGGTTGCGTCACACACCAACCAAAACCCGTCCTCTGTTCTGAGTGACACTGATACAGATTACAGACCCTATATGTTGGACAGGGGGGTTGTAAATAGCCATTCTGTTCCTGCCATGCCAGGCAATCTCTTCATGAGGATGGAGAAGCGATAGTTGTTTGTGCCAGCAGCAATGCCTTCTGGTGTGCAGGGAACCCTACAGGCTTTAAAAGTGTTAAGGCTGGGAGGAAAAGGTACCTCATCTGGGCTATTCCCCACTGTGGAGTTAGCAGCTGCATTTCCAATATTCTGCAAGCTTGGTTACATGCTTTCTTGCTGCAGATAGTGGCATTGAACAAAAACAGTAAGCGTATATTAAGGCAGGGAAACACAAGTGCTGCTTCTGCTCCATTAAACTGGAACACATGATTAAAGGACCAAAAGTAACTTCAGCTGACAAACTCCATACTTAAATGTTTTTTAAATCGTAAACCAAGAGCAAAGATTTATAAGTTTGTGTCACGACCCATAAATCTAGATCTCCTCTTGTCCTTTTACTCTAGACAAATGGCTTGTAGAGGAAATTGTAGTGGTTTGGATAAGTCTAGGTTTCAGCAGTCAGCCCTCTTAGGTCAGACATGTAAGAAACATCTGTTATTGTTTGAGGAATTTGGCAGATGATCTTGTACTTAAATCACATTTTCCCCTTTGAAAGTTGGAAATGTCAATGTATAAATTAGACACACAAGCCACATACCTCTGCACTTGTGGAATTAAACAAGGTATCAACTTGCTGTTACCTTGCAAATCCTACTGCAAGGTAAGAGCAAGTTGATACCTTGCTATAGTAAAAGAGACCAGTTTAAGGTTCTTTAAAACTGTACCTTTTTTATGCCCCAGAATAAAATCTAATAGTTTTAAGGGGAGTTGCCATTAAGTGGCAGGCTACTTCAGTGTTCAGAATTTGCCACTTGGTTTGGATTTTGACTAAGACTAAAATCAAAAGGTTCTTTGAGTAAAATTATACAAACCCTCCTTTCCAGGCAGAATTGCAAAGTTATGTGCATAATTGTCACATACTGGGCCTCTGAGTACATTTAGCATGCAGTTGTGCATAGTCTGTCTAGAATCATCTCATCCTGTAATGAGATCATGTGAATTCAAAGCATATTAAATTTAATCCTGGTTTTCAGGATTATACCCTGCAAATTTAAAATTGCAGAGTATAAGAAAAGCATAATGTTCCTGACTACTCGTTATAAAAAATGAGGTCCAGCTCATTGTGAAGTAAGTCTTTGGTTCTGCCACTGAAAGCAGAATTCGGTAAATGGACTTCAGTGGGAGATTCAAGCTGATGTCTGGTGACCTTTGTCAAGCAGAACAAATGATTGCTATGTTTGCTAGAATTGTATTAGTGCTGGATGCTTCTGGTATAGCCTGAGCAAATGAAGGTTAAAATCTGGCTGTCTATCAGCAAACTTTGCCTTTTGATGGAGTCTACAAATGCTGTAGCATAGTCCCTCCAGGCAGGCATTTGAGGCTCTGCTTTATTTGATGCCAGGTCCTTTAATAGTTTCAGACAGTGATTTTGCTTGTAATAGAAAAGCATGATGAGAACACACAAAATCCTGAATAATGTGTTAAAATCAATTACCGTGTGTCAGATTCCTGCATAGCATGTCCTTTGGTGGACACAGTAGTTGTCTGAACAACCTGAGGAAGAGGCTGTCACACAGATGCTGCATACAGATTGCATGTCTGTGTGTTCCAACTCAGGAATGACAAAGAATAACTATCAACTATTTAAGCTTAGCCCAGCTCTTAGGGGACAAAGAGCCAAAACCAGGCTAGAAAACTCCCCAAAAAAAGAAAAGCCAAAATTTGCAACTATTTATTATCTTTTTTTATATTAATAACCTGTAAGAGCTAAAGACTATATTGATGATTTGGAGACTCATCTGTGATTCTGACCTTGACCACTGAAATGCTGGTGAGTTTACTGTGGAAGTGCCCTTGGTAGCTTTGACCTCAAGGATGTACTAAATTTCTTCCTAACAGCATTCAGTGACCAATCTTGTGTGTTGCCAAGCCTTTCCATGTTCAGCACCCTGCTTTATTCTAAGGACAAGCTTAGTTGATTGTCAGTAGTCCTTCTGAGGTAGGGATTTTTACTCTGGACTGATTGAGTGAGAATCAGACTAGAGGGAATGAAGGTGGAAGAATTGTCTTCATGAAGCATTCCTGGCATAAAAAATACCCCTACTATCTTCAGTATGTCACTACTGTAGCACCATGGAAAACAGACTTACTTTTTTCTTGCAACACTTTCTGCCGCCTCTTTTACTCTTGTTTTCCTTTCTGTCTTCTGTCCTCCTGTACTTTTTCCTTGCTGCTCTCTTCTACAGTCACTATCTCCCTCTGTTTTCACTTATTATTCCTTTACACACTTAATCCAAGGCAGTCAGTTCTAACTGCCGTTTTTTGCCCTTACTCCCTGGGAAACATCCACATCCTTTCTGTTCCCTTCCCAGGGCTTTTTTTATATGCCAGCGCTGGCACATCTTGGCCAGCTTCAAGCCTCCCTGCTCCTGCATTCAAGCAAGTAGTTGATAGCAACAGACTGGGCGCCTGACTGGACTCAGCTGAATATCTCCCCTTTGGGATGTTCTTGGTGGCTACTGCCATGCTCGATCCAGCATGGCCCAGTTTCTCTGTGTGTGGTGGGCGTGGCAGGAGGGGTTGGCATAGAAAGTCCAAAGCAATCTGGCATCTTCCACAACTGCAATTTTTTTTCCCCTATGAAGAATATAGGTGGCCTTTTCAGGAAGGATTAACCTGTTTGGAATATATTTTTCACATCTTCAGGGAAATACAGTGTAGTATTTCTCTTGCAAGCCTATATGAACCACTTCAAGAAGTTGCAGTGAGTATGTTAGAGCTGACTGGCAGTTGTCAGTCACTGGTTATATATCTTCAATGTTTTTCTTAGGCAGACTGAATTGCCTGATATAGCTTTGTGGAACGTAGCAGGAGGCAGTGCAGCATTTTCATTTAATTGCTTGTGGAGATAGCTGCAGGATTGTGGTGTCAGAAGATATTGCTAAATTTCAGGGGATTTCTTGGCATTTTGTTGCCACAATAAGGTCATAGTTGTCACCGTGGCTTAGTACAGCCACAGAATATATGTACAATTATTTGTGCAGCCTGAAAATGTAGTGCAATAATAAAATACTGTATTTACATATCTGCAACTTGCATTCATTTGAGTCTTCTAATGCTACTTTTGTCCTTTGCTGTATTGTTTAAATGCATATTTCTCATATTTGAGATTTATAAAGATGTTAAGGGGAGTTGTATGCTGTCAGTCTGGTCACATTTTGCAAGCAGTCTTAAATATGATCCTACTTGTGGGTTTGTGTCTTTCAGCTATCTTTATTACCTGTGCATTTCAGTTTTCTAAATCCATATTTATAAGGAATTTGTTCCACAGTAGAACTGCCATTGCATTGTTAATACCAAGATAATAAGTGGCCTGAAAATGATGTGTCGAGCAAACGTACGCAGTTTCCACTTGAGTTTTTTCAACTGTCCTGAAGCCCAGCCAGCCCACGTTGTGGCGCATTTGCAAAGTAAGATTAATGCAGTGCAGAGCTGCTGATAAATTACAGGAAAGCAGTCACTTGAGACAAAAATGAGGTTGCTGTGTCTCCACCCCATGCCCCCAGCAGGTCAAAAGCTAGTTTTGTTTGAGAATGTAAAGGTATCTGCTTTTCTGTGTGTCATAGTCGAGATCTCCTTGTTCAGGATTATGTTCACTGTATGCAAAATATTACCCTACAGCAAGAGTGGATTTTTCCAGTAGAAATCACCTTGGTTGCACAAGTGTAAAAAGTGCTTTCTCTGTATTGTGTTTTTTAAGACCCTTTTCTCACACTATAATTTTTGTGTCTATTCTTCTTGTCTCCTGGAAGATGTTTCAGTTCAAGCATTATGATTAAGTCAGAAGAGCATTCACCCTGTGAACAATATGAAGAATGCTCCAATTACCCTTTTACCTGTATCTGTGGGATTAGACCATGAACTCTTTAGCTGAAAACATCCCTGGCAGGTTGCTCATATGCAGAATCATTCTGGCCCAAGCAGAACTGCTTACATAAGTAAAAAAACTCAATGTGATCTTGCAGTGCTACTTAGCAAAGTCATAGGCACATTGGTCATGGTAAAATATTACTGGAGGAGCTTTCCTGATGCTTCTTTGTGCTTTTACTATTTCCATTTGTCGTGGCCTTGGTGCCTCTCACTTCTGGGTTTTTTTTTAGTAGGAGCTTTGTTTCTCTGTTATGATACATTTCTGAATTCACTGCTTTTTCTCCCAGAACTTAAACTGGAGAGAGATTTTTAGTATGTCTTGCAGAACAGATCTGAAATCCGAGCTAATCAGACTAATCTGATAAAACAGGTTTTAGAATTAATCTAACACCAATCTGCTGCTCTGTAAAAAGCATCGATAAGTAGTATTTATTGTCTGTAGCCACAAGGGGCGGGGGGGGAAGCCCACATGGAGGATGGCTGCATTCAGCTACTGCAGGAGCAAAGAATTTCCTAAGAACACTGAACATGATAATCACAGTCCAGCGTGTTAGCCTAAATTGGCTAATAAATGTTTGTGCACAAACCCAGCCTCTCTGAGAAAGGGGAGATTGAGCTGGAAATTATCCCTGGGAACATGGAGGATTTTTAAGGTGAATGGGGAGAAGAGGAGGAAAAATATGATTTTCAGGCTGTAATGAAAGATAGCTTTGGAGAATGCGTGCTTGTGCAAGGAGCCTGAGGAAGGAAGTGGAAGATAGAAAATTCAACATCTTTGAAAGCTGACAAATCACCTGGCTGTGCTTAATGATCTGACAGCATCTTCTCACTGGCTGCATCAACATTAGGGCTATTCATCACTTTTATAGATTCATAGCATTAGGTAACACAACTTTTCTATCAACACATGGTTTTTCCTGCCTGGTGAGCTGAAGAACAGCTGGTTACGGTTACTTCAGCAGGGGAAGCACACAAACGAGCAGGTTGTACTCTATTTCAGATTATGTGATTTATGTCTGAGAAGCATTTTTGTCTGCCACAACCATTTGAAGCTTGAGATGTTGATTCCAGAAATTGTTATTTTGCTGTTCATCATCAAAGGTTTGGTCAAAGGTTTCTTCTGATCAAAATATTTTTGCCTTCACAGCCCTCTAAGTGAGATTTCCCAGTGTCCCTGCTGATGCAGTTTAGGAATGGCTGAAAGTAATAAAACATACAAATGGAGAGATTTTCATAAAGATAGCATTTGTTTTGGGAAGCAGTGGTTTCTTTACCATTTATTACCAGGAAGCAGCTATGCCATCACACTTGTTGGGAGACAGCCATATACAGCTGCTGGACGGAACCAATTTTTAGAAAGCTATTTTATAAGAAGCATCATTCATTACACTGATCCACTGAGAGGCCTTGATGCTGCCAAAACTAATGGGTATACTGTAACATCAGCAACCATATTAACATAAGAAATTAGAGTCTTTTGGGTTTGGATTTCTTCATATTTAAAATGTTTTTCTGTGAAGGTCTTTTTGATGGTTTTGGTGGTGATGGTAGTTACATTGGTCATTCACATGATTTGCCATAGATGATAGCTTTTTGGACCAGGAAGGACTGTCCACTGCTTATGCTGTTAAACTTTAAGAAAATACTTCATGTATAAAGTGATGAGATTTTGTGGTCGACTAAAGAATGTGTGGAAGGGGGGAGAGCAGAACTGAAAGAGGAGGGATTCCATTTGCAAATAACGTAGAGAGCAGACCCTGCTGTTTACGGTGTGGAGTTTCTGTCATATTCCTCTAACACAATGATGGTGAGAAGTCATTCAGAAGTGTGTTCTGATTTGACCATGCTTATGAGCTTTCAAATCAGAACACTCCTCTAACACAATGATGGTGAGAAGTCATTCAGAAGTGTGTTCTGATTTGACCATGCTTATGAGCTTTCTTGTTTTCACTAAGTATATTTGTATATCTGAATTTCCCTAAGGGAGACTTTCTAAACAGAGTTTAAATTAAACTTTAACATTTGCCAGAATAAAAATGAACATTGTATAATTGATCACAAAAGCTACAGTTTATGCTCAAGTATCAAAGAGGACTTTGGCATAACTAACACAGTATCCTATGCAAATATTCATAGTTGAAAAGGAATTAATCTCTTTCCAAAGGACCAGCACAAATCTTTCAATGGCACATAAGCCTGCTTTTGAGGGAGCAGGTGCTTAGCGAGCCCTGAGGATTCAGATTTCAAAACAGTCTGTACTCTGCATTGACACATGCAGATATCTTACAAACAAATTTTCAAACTCTTATTCTCTTATAAATTTGCTATAAATTCTGTATATTGTGAATTTAGCTGTAACTTACATGGTATGCAGAAATTCTGTAAGAACAGGTCTTTGATCATCTCAGTCTGGAACTGGACAATGTCAGCTTTAAGTTGGGATAGGACAAAGCTGTAATTGATGGTTGGCCAGGTCTCTTTGCCAAGCTGCTCATTTTGATCATTCATAGCAAGAGACCCTTATTTTGTAAAAATTCTTTTGTTGGTGAAGACAGCAGACAGGTTCTATTCTGTCCTCGGAGAGGGTGGCATGGTGCCAGCGTCAGCAGCCAGCAATCCAAAGTGTTGTGTTTAATCACAGGATTAATTTTTCCTTTTATTGGCTTTTCCTTTCAATATCACCAAGCATGACATGTTGTAAAACAGTAACACTAGTTGAACAAGGGCTGGCTAGCATCTCTAAGCCCCCTGGCTATGTTGATAGCAAAATGAACATTTGGCTTGATGTGCAGCCAATAGAGACTCCCAGGAAACTAAACGGGAAAACACACTTGTCAATGAATGGGCCATGTGCCTGGTGAAGAATTAGGGAAGAGGAAGCAAGATGCACCTGGGTGTGAGAGCTATATTGGGGTTCATGGGGGTTTTTGTTTTGGTTTGGTTTGGTTTTTACACATTTCAAGCATCTGTAGTTTCAATAGTATGTCAAATACCTGAGTTTTCAAGCTATAGATCCAATCCATTAATGGTCTGTTGTAACATTAAGATGTATATGTTTTAGCTGTAGACTGGCCATATGCAAGTTAGCTTCTAAGAGGAGACAGTAGTAAATCCAGATCAAGTTAAAGATTTATACTCATCCTGCTGAATACAATGACTGCAAGAGTTTGTGCTTTGTGTTGAATCGTATAGGAAAACCGACTTCTTTTTTTTCAGAGGGATGATGCTACATTCAAAACTTTTTTATCCTCAGAGTCTGCAGCTGTGACTGGGTGAGCATCCCCAGTGTGCTATGCCATCATGCAGAAATCTGATCATAGGTAGAAGCACTCGTGGTGGAGAAGAAGGCAGGCTTAGTCTGTCAGCTCCTATATCTGCAAACAACCATGTTCATTCATCTTCATTCAAGGGACTTCTGTGGTCTTGGAATGGAAAGTTTAGCAAAGTTTGGTGTGAATGCACGAATGTATAACTCTCTGCTAGGATATGTGAGCTTCCAGAAGCCTGCATTTATTTATTTTAAAACTTAAATGAATATACTCCCGTCTTTCTTCAGTCTATATTGTAACCTATGAATATTAGGTTGCTGCCAAAGACAGATGATGGAACTTTACTATACATATAGGAATATAAATGTACCTTCAGGGTAATGTCCCTTTAAATTAAGATTTCTGTATGTGGATGTGACTTGTTTTACTGATATCTTCAGTGTAAAGGCACAGATTTGCATGTACCATTTTCAGCCAAAGTTGCGTTTTATTAGCTTTTCACAATCAATAGGTAGGGCAAACAATAATCAGTTAATCTACTGTATGAATAACATAGCTGCTAAAAGATCAAGGACCATTGCATGGTACAGTCAAATGCTGCTGCTAGTTTGTCAAGGCTGGGTTCCCTTGAAAGCAAAGGTTTCAGATTGCTGCCTTGACTTGCGGTTGTTCTTAATGCCCATTTTACAGGAGCTGCTTCCGTCAATTCTTCTGCTAGAGATCCTTCTGCAATGAAACTGTTCTATGAATGATAATCTTGTGAAAAGATTTCAATAACTCGAAAGTAAAAATCCACAAATGGATCTCGTGTGTTACGATGCCCCTAGTGAATGCCACTTTTTTCAACCATGTGGTTGACACCATATTGCAGCTCTCAAGAAAGTGGCCTAATTTTTTATTTCAAGGATTAAACTTTTAAGCCCTCATTTTCAACCCCATGCCCACTCTCTCAAAGAGCTGAGACCTGAGGGTGGGGGGATTAGGTATGGTTATGCATTTATGTAATTATGAAGCATTGACTGGAAATTGCAGGAGGAAACTCAACCACACAGCTGTCTTTGCAAATTTAGTATTTATTGCAGAGTTAAACAAAATGCCTTATTGTTTAGAGCATTATTTGCCTTGGGCATTGGCTTAGACAGTCGCGTTGGCTGAAAAGAATTTCCTAACTCCCTTTTCCACACAACAGAAGATTAAGTAGATAACAGCAACAATTGGCTGTTTTGATCTGGCCTTGACATATGTTCCAAGCATCTACTTTATAATCCAACTAAATTATTTTTCTCTTTCATGGCTGCAGCACTCTACTCCTACTTTTATCATCACTGCCACTTACACTCCATCAGGGGCTTCTTTCTGAGCTTTCTTTCTGGTCAAAAGTGAACAATTTTAAAAGATTCCTGCTGCATAGCATGTAAATTCTTTATGCGCGGGGAGTGTTCCTGATACGTTAACAGTATGCAAAGTCTTTTGGAGTTACAGAAAAGCTCCATGAAGGAAACAGGTTCAAAGCAAAAGTTAGAGGAATTGCATGAGAAAGCCTTAGTATTCTTGGTAGACAGGACGTCAAAAAAGTTGTGATGCTACATGGTGACGTTAATGAAAGTTGGAGACACTGGAAGTTGGAGAGCTTTCCCCTGAAATTTCACTGGCTGTTCTCATGCACCGTCTCTGCTGGGAAAAGGCTTCTGATCAGCAATATAAGTGGGTCACATAAGTTTCCTGCATCTTTCCAGGCCCCCAGGCAGCTCTAATCAAACCTTTTTCAAAATGCTTACTTGGTTTCTGAATAGAATTTATCAGCTGGCATGGAGCAGTGATTTAACTGGTTCAGTCCTTGTTGTAATTGGATGTTGTAGGAAAAGCTGTGAAAGTCCTGCTCTCCTTTCCACACGCTGCTCTGTAGAAGGAGCTGTCTGGTACAGCAGTGTTGCTGACTATCTTCTCTAGAAGGCAAAGATGAGGCTGCTGTCTTCCCTTTTGACCAGGGTCGAGGCTGGCTCCAGCTGGTGCTCAATTCCAGCTGTGCTGGCAGGTTGTTTTTTGATTCCCTGCACTTGCTACTACAATCTTGTTCATGTCAGATCTTTGCTCAGAAGGCAGGAATGCACTAATACACTGGAAAATCTGTCTTCCTGTGTGCTTGGGTAGAGGTGTTGCTCTATTAGTGTGTTTTATATTAGTCCACATTATAAGTTCTGTGATTTGGCTTAAATGTAAATATGGAATGGACTTGGAGCCTGACACAGTAGAGTTGCAACTATTGGTTGCAAAAGCCTTGATGGGCCGTAGTTCGCAGCCACATTGAGATAGAGCATAACTGGGAGTATCTGGAAGCTGAGCATGTATCTTCATTTGAACCATTTTCCTCTCACACAGCTGCAATGGTAGGAGATGAGGTAGCACTAAATGATTATAATACTGCCAGTACTGTGTTTCTTTATGCTTATTTAGTTCCTGTGTTGTGAGTATCACAGCAGTCTGCAAACACTGCAGGCATGACCGCTTTCATTGTTTCAAACAGCAGTGTTTCAACACGCAGATGCAACTCTGGTGGCCAAGAGTTATGGTAGATTATAAAGAATCTTCTACAGTGCAGAAGGGCTGAGCAGCTAACCAGCAGAGTTGCTTCAGTTATTGAACTTAAAATACTGAAGTGAACTGGCTAAATAGACTTCTGCATCTGCATTGCAGATTTCTACTGGTCTAGTAGATCGATGTTAGACTTTGCTATGTTAATGCAATTTTTCTACCGGACTGCAGTTAATTACCCAGTACTGGCTGGCAGCATCCACCTGTAAGGTTGTATCCGCTCTGCAGAAAGGGGATACTTAGGGGGCAAAACATTTCAAGGTGACTCTCACAGTCTAACCTCCACTTGTGAGCGGTATGATACAGGAAAGTTGATATAGCACTGCAGACAGCTTAGCAACAACTGATTGACTAAAATGTGACAGTATGGAAACTGAAAATTGAGAGGAAGATAAAGTAACACATTATTATGCTGCTGTATGGTTGCCTTTCACTGAATATACAGAAAACACCATCATAAAAGACAAACGTAAAACATGCCTTTGCTACTTACTAGAAAAAGGACTTTGTGCCTACTGAAAAATTCAGAAATTCCAAAATTCAGAAGTTGCCAGAGAAATAATAAGCAAATGAATGTGTCCTTTCTGAAAACCTTTTTTGATCCAGAGGATCTTATTTTGCCTGTTTGCCTTCACTAACTTTTGTGGAGTCATGCTGCAGTTAGACTAGATGTCAGGCCTATTGTAATATTGTTTGCACACAAAGCAAGGTGTGGTGTAAGAAGAAGCTTTCAACACAAAAGCAAATGACAAATGATAGATTTCACTAATAGAAAAAAATGTTGTGTTGGTTTGTTCAGCCAACAACTTTACTAGTTAAAAAAAACCATAATGCCTGAACACACCGTGTTCTTTTCCACAGAGATTATTGAAAAAAATCTTTCACATTTTCATCAGTCTGCAAATCAATTTGACACAGTCATTGATTCCTAAAATTTTAGATCAGGTGATAACTGCTGGACTCAAACCCATTTAGGACCCACTAGCACAGCCACATGGGATTGGCACTTTGACCATTTAACATGGCTCTGTGAGGCAGCTGCAGATCATTTACTCTGTCTCCTGAGTCACAGTTTAGGAACCCTTAATCCAAAACAAATGCTGTAAATCATCCCTTGTGGACCTGGCAAAGTCATCTGAGCTGAAGACGGATGGGAAATTACAACAATTTGCAAGAGAGATGTTTCAGAGAGGTTCTGCTTTTCATGATTTGTACCCCTAACTCGGGGAGGGGGAGCTGGAGGTTTAACTCTCTTGCAGACAACCGCTTAGAGCCTGTGCGAGGAGTTTCGCTGGAGTTTCCCGAACTCAGTGTAGTATGTGTGCATCATGGGATGGTGGAAAAACAAGTCACGCATTATCTAGCCTGTCACCACAGGCTTTCTTCCCTTTGAAGGGAGCTGAGCACTTTAAGTTCTTTTCTTTGTTGCTGGTTGTGCTGTCGTAAATGAGCAACCCAAGGTTATATGTAATTTGAACAATTCAATGCCTGTGTGTTTGTGAAGGCGAGCATTCAGAGTAGAGTCAAACATGTAGGAAACAAAATCCTGGTAGAAAGTGAATCTGTTTCTCCTTGCCTGCTCCTCCCCTCTGCTGCCCAGGCAGCCTTTCTGCCAGAAGTGCACACCCAGATTGACTTTTAGGAAGGGCACAGCTTTCTTGAAATGGTTTAACTACACAGATGCCGCACTGTCCCTCACCCTGTAGGCAGGGATGGTACAGAGGCTCCATGGGAGCACACTCTCTGGACAGACTCTTTGCTTTTTCTAGGTCTATTAAGATGCTCTGGATTCACTTTAACCCCTTCCTTGTCTTCCTGGCACAAATTGTGAAGAATTTAAAACATTTCCAGTTCAAGACTGGGTTCTGCTGTCTTGGCATCTGTTACTATTCAGAATGAGGATACTTGCATTTTCTTGCTGGCTGTGTTCACTGTATCTTTAGCATAACCATATCATTATATCTAGCCTTTTTTTCCCCCCAACATTCACAAAAAGTCACTGGGAAACTAAAGCAATGGTTATGTGAATTCAAGAGAAGCAAGGAATAGTAAAGGAGCTGCTGTATATCAATTACTAAAGACACAAGGCAGATGCATTTTCTCATCTTGCACAGTCAAGACAACTACCATGGAGCTTTTGCTTTTATTTTTAATAACCTTTTGAAGGAGGGCTGTTTTCTCTATTGCCTTTGCAAGCACGGAGTTTAGCAATTCAGAAATACTAACAAGTCTTAAGTATTTATTAATTCAGCAAAGATGATTTTTTTTTTCGTTCATGGTTGGAAGGGATTCATTCAAACCACGACGTCCAGATGTCCCAGAGACTGTGATTTGCCTTGAGCTGTCATGGGGAGGGAGAGGAGAGAATGTGATGCTTTAGAAAGTAAATACAGAGTTAAAGAGCCTATATGGACAGCGTGCCATTTTGAGGGAGAAGGCAGGTTCCAAACAATCTTTTGTTTAATTACAAAAAATCAAAGCAAAGCACCATGAAAAGCAGACAGATTTGTTAACTTGTCAATGGCTATTGATCTGGCATTGTAAAAAAAATAAAACCCTGCCGATATCTATGTTTAATGTTGAACAGCAAATGTTGAAGAGTGGATAAAATGAGTGTGTCCCGCATGCCTGAGGAACAAACAATATAAAAGGCTCTTTTCCTAACTGTAGTGTATGGAAACAGGCCTGTAAGCGTGCCAGAAAATTAAGTATAAACAGCACAAGTGAGAAGCTTTGGGAGGGCTGCTGTGATAGAAGATGAGGAAGAGGATGGGCCCCACTCCACATCTGCATCTCCATGCCCGACCTGTAAATCTCTTGATTTAAGGACTTTCTAGTCTGTTGCTGATAATAACTGATTTCAGCCATTCTTTCAATGGCTAAATCTGTGTCTATCCTTAGCTGGTGAACTTCTCTTGAGACTGGCTGTATTTTCCACTTTCCAATTAATTTTTATTGACATGTCTTTGTATTCTTTTAAAAGGAAAACTTCCCAACACTGCAGTGTTGGGGGATGGCAGTTAGTGTTAAAGGTGAGGTGTTCCCAGAATAAAAAATATGCTGAGTTGTGGAACATATAGGCAAACTGGTGAATAAAATAACCCTCAACAAGGTCACTTACTCTAGTTACTTGACTATACTTTCTCAGGTAAATAAAAAAGAGCCTTTTAGTCCAGTGGGTAAGTGAAAAAATATTTTTTGTAGGATTCAAATGTGCATCCTGGAATTAAGACATAAAAAAGGGACTTTTTTGGCTCTGAAAAAGAAATTGCTTTTCATATTCACCAAAGGGTACTTCCGGGATTTAGCTTCCCAGAACATGGTTCATTTTTACCATGTTATTGCCCTTTGGAGTCAGGTACAGTGTACTACATTTTAAGAAGTTACGAATTTCCTTCGAAGTTTTCTTCAGGATATGAATTGTAGCTCTGTGTTTGGATTTTCCACTAGTCATGTAAAAAAACAAAAAAAATCCCTACCAAAAATTTTGACAGTGACATATGAGACCAGGAAGATTGGAGGTGTTTGTGTTATGTAATAAAACAGCTTCAGAAAAGGACTGTAGTGACTGGGATACTCTGATTTTTTTTTTCTTTTTTAAATTTATTTCCGCCCCTCTAACCAAAGGAGACTAAAGCACAGTTCTAACTTTGCAAGCTTTGCTTATGTCTCTGTGGCTTTTCTCCTGTGATGTGCAGTTCCAGGCTTCCCGTAACCATTATGGTAGACTCTGTCTGCTGTTGAAGAGGAATGAAAAGGAAAGTGAGGTACCCCAGAGTTTAAGCTGTTTTCTAGTAAAAGCCAAAATTAGTTTGCTTGTGGCATATGATTTTCAGGAAATATTTGAGGGAGGAAGGGCAGGAGGGATAAGGGGTTCATTCAGAAAAACTGAACAGTAAATTATTTTCATTACACTATGACAGCTGTTCAGCAAGAAGTAAATGTTCGTATTTTTCTGAAAAGCAAAACGATGGTCCCTACTCTTTAAATTAAATCAAGGAGAAAAAAGCATGAATTATGAACTTCAGCAAAGTTTAGGAGCAACTGGGCATTTAAAAAGTATGCATACTAATGCTAACTATTGCTATTGGAAGCAATGGTAGAACTCCACAGACAAAACATCCCACAGTTCAGATCTGTATCCAAACCTCTTGCTTGAAAGTTTGGCCTGGAAATTTCTCAGCAGTTAAATCATAAGATGCTTGACGCTTCTCATTCTGGTCCCAGCTGGGAATCTGGAAAGTGTAATGCTTAAACTGAATATTTGCTTTGATTCTTGGAAATGGGAACAAGTTTCATGAAGAAACTGTTTCTTTTTTATTTTTCTTTTTTTTTTTTTTTTCCTGAATTGGTTTGCCTATTGCATATCGTTAGCAGATGGTGACACATATGCCATTTCCATAGTCTTCTATTTTGGTACAGGAGCTGCAAATTGTCCCATTTTGAACTCGGGACTATATTAAGCTTTGTTAATGCACCTCAGGTAATTGTAATCCTGGTTTATGTCCCTGAATTATGGCAACAGAGTTGGAAGATTTTTAGTTCATCAGGCCCAGAGCATAATTGTACCTTTTCTGATAGTTTTGTCATTCTTCCAAAAAAACACCTCCCAAACTTAGAAACCCGTAGGCTTTTAGTGAATACTGAGATATTAGTAGGGAATGTGACAAAACAGCTACCCTATGTCCACTGCAGTATGTGAGCAAGCTACTCCTCTATCTTTAAAAGTGATGGGTTTTGGGGTAGAGCAAATAATACACAAGTGAAGCAATGAGACTTCTCCCTGCCGTCATGGCTGCCGGTGAGGTCCCTGCCTTGTTGCACTTCAGAGTGGAATTGGTGAGAAACAAATCTATATACCAGGTTGAATCCCATTTCCCTGTCTCTGTAATTAGGATGCTATCGTCTCTTAGGATGTTTTCTAAGCAAAGTAATTTTGTTTTCTGTCAACCTGAATTGAATACCTGTGCACCAAAACAAATATTGGAAGACTCCTTTTATATTTTGTCCAAGCTGACACAAACATTTAGATCTAAGATGGTGATGCTATGTTTCATCATTTAAATAAAAAAATATGACTGTTAATGTGACAGTTACTATGGATTGTTTTAGGTTTTTATTGCTTCCCAAAAGCATTTTTGTTTTTGATAAGTCCTGTAATAAGATTTTACCTGCAGGAGAAGCTGCCTCCCGAAGCCTGCCCTAATCCTGTTAGATGGCGAGCAGAGATGTTGCAGCTGTTGATGTGCGGGCAGGGGAGAATTGGGACTTGGGCTTGATTTGTGCTGTAAAAATTGGAAACATTTAATCTAAGCCAGGGGTCACAGTCACTTAATAGTTTGAGAAGACTGTGGCTGTGCTTCTACCTTAGTGGCTCTTTTTGGTATCTGTTGAGAGAGTGCATGGGAACAGCCGTGAATCTCCTGCATGTGTCACCTTTGCCTCTGAGCCTGGTACATCTATCTGCAGATCTGCCTGTGGGCTGCGAGACCCACGGAAGCACTGGAGTTGCCACACACCCAAATTAAAGCAGTGATAGCAGCATGTTCCTCTGCTGCATGAGGACATGTATATAACTGCTTCGTCACTTAATTTAGCAACAGGACAGTGGGAGGGAGAAAAGAGGAAGCAAGAGCCTAAAAGTTATTCAGTGATTTCTCTGGGAGATTCAAGGAAAGAAGAATAGCTCCATAGAGGGAAAGAGAAGATGGATTTCTAGTAGAGGTGTTCAGAAAAAGACTGTTCTGACCCTGCTGCCACCTGGGAGTGTCCCTTCCCAAAACTAGTAAGGGGAATGAAGCTGATGATGTTACTGAGGAAGGGTGGAGATAATGAGAACAAGCTAAAGTTTGGTGCGTTTCATCCTGTGATGAATGCAAATGGAGGAATGCATTTAGTTTTGTAACATTTCCACTGGACTAAGCAATGTAATTTTATTATTGCACCCTTGGTTTTGTTTTGAACTGCATACATCTCTTGCTTGCAATATAATCTTACACATTTGCTTACTGGGTTGTGCATCCCACTACCCTCTGCTGGAAGAAATGAGGATTTTTCAGCTGTGTCCTTGTGTCCCAAAACAGCTCCAGTCCTCCAGCAGAAACGGGCTGTGAACTGGTTTGGGATGACCCCAATTCTGCCCTGCTGTTTCTGGCATCCATCCTGCAGAGAAAAGACCTGGTGTATAAAATGTTGCTTGGTTTCAGAACAGTGCATGGCTGGATGAGGTGGTGCGCATGGGGTCTGTGATAGCAGGGTGCTGAATTAGATGACGTGACCTATTCTGTTTTGTTACCCTGGCCATAGTTGTTAGGTCTGTTCCAGTCTATAATTAAAGGTGTTGCCAAAATAGACTAAATCACTGATGATTCTCCTCCAATGTCCTGTCATTAGAGGTGGCTGGTACCAGCTGGTGGCTTGGGAAGGGGTAAAATGTCCCAAAGCAGGTGGCCATAGGGGCACGTTCTTCCCAAATGCAAAGTTTGTTTTATAGGTTGAAACATGAAGGTCTCTTGCATTTTTCTTTTCTTAAATCTCAGCTAAAGTAATTTTGACACACCACTTTTTCTCCCCTTAAAATCTTAATATATTAAGGTCCTCTTATACCACCTATGCAAATGTCCTTTTTCAGTGTAGTGAGAATAAGGTATATAAATGTCATGCTTACACTTCAGGTTTCTATAAAACCGCTTCGGGAGAATATTCCAGAGGGAAATTAAAGATGGAATTCTAAGAGACGCTTTTATTTTATTATTGTATATTTGCTCCAGTACTTGATATATGAGAATGTTTACACTTTCTACACTATCTTCTGTATCTATTTGCAATAGAGGTACCTCTATCTCTTTGTTTCGTTCATCTCTTCTGTAAAATATAAAATCCCTAATCTTTCTGGTACATACAGGGAAACCTTTCAATAACTGCAGTAATTTTGCTGCATATGTGTCTAGAAATCTTCAAATGAGAGAGTTCAGATTAGGACTGGCTTCCTTTCCGTGTATAAGCAAGCTATTGCATAGATAAAAGAACTTGTGTAGCAGCTCTGAAGCACGTTATTCAGGCCATGGACAGGTATTGTTTCCAGATTTCAAAGGCAATACATGATCCAGACAAGACTGCAAGAACCTCTGGTCTTAATTAGTTGTAAATTTCCTGAACAGCTCTCTCAAGTCATGGAAGAAATTTAACTGCTTTTACCAGCTTCACAGGATTTTCCTTCCCCTCCTTTCTACAAGTCTCTCTAGCTGCCGCAGCACTGCAAAGAGCAGCTGGCAGATTTGTCAGAGCCGGCTGGATATCGGGGTGCGTGCCCTACCCAAAAACCTGAATTGTGGCGGCAGTGTCAGACTTTGCCTGCAGCTGGATGGTCCTTCATGTCCTTCCAGCTCAGGCCGTGCAATGTCCCTGACAGGGCCGGATGGCATCTCACTGCCGGTTCATGGAACAAGTGGCACACGTGGTAAAGAGATGAGATCCTCCAAAAAGATATTCCCTACTAGCATCCACTACCCCAAGCAGCAGCTGCAGCTCTTTTCAATGCAGAGTTTTAACAAGGCAACTTGGTCTCTGATGCAGACCCGTGACAGGCACACTGACACCCAGGCTGTCCAGGGTTAAGCTCACACATCTGGGCTGTCTCTGCTGGTGTCCTCTGCTTTTCTTCTCTTTCGCTGCATATTGGAAAGCACGTTATGTTACCTGATTCTCTGCTAATCCACTGAAGATGTGATCACAGAGTTCAGAGCTCATACTGAAAGTTTCTTAGGCATATTGGCTCATTGTTAATTTAAATGGCACATACTTTAGTCTAATAGATGCTGTCTTTTGGTTAAGTAATTTCTCCAGTAGCTGTAAAGGGATGGTATCTTGTGAAATTTCATTTCGTTCTACTGAAGCTCATGTGGAAAAGGAACATTTAAAAAGTCAAATTAACTTTTCAACAAGGGTAATATAGACTGTATCTTTTCACTGATGTCACCATCCCCCTCCTTACCTCATAATATTTCTTTACCTGGTTCTCTCTCTCATCACAGTGTACTTACAATGAGCTATCTTGCTTCCACTACACCACTATCTCATGAATTTAAACACTGAATGTGTACTAGATGTGTTCTGCCAGTATGTGGTTGGGGAATACAGTGAGCAAAGTCTGTACAAATCCTTCTGTGCCAGTAGCTGGGATCACCTGAAGCGTGTCTGAATTAGGCTGCTGATAATTTCAACTTATTTTAAAAAGCAACTCTGTAGGAGCAGCCCACCTCACCTTTCTGCATTGCTGGTGGATTCATGCATATATTGACAAGGATGAGGACAATAGGGAAAACACTGGAGAANGAGGTCTGCCCTCAGCCTCCTCCTGAGCCTTCAGTCAGGGAGGAGCTATCCTGTGCATTTTTCCATCAGAGAGACATGGGATCTGGCAAGTGCAATTCCATCTATCCAGCAAAACCTTGGGTTACAGGTTGCTGAGAGGTCTGGAAGATCATGAGGGTCATTAGCGGTATAAAACCCAAATAAACTGTGTTCTTCATTACTCAAGGAAATGGGACTCTGGTGGACTCAAGATGAGGGGCTGTCTCTTTTTAGCACTGCTATAGCAGATAACGGCATTAATTTAATAATTCTGATGTTTACAAATTAGAAGCACAAGTTTGCATTCGACATGGCATCTTTGAAAATGCTCAGAAAAGCTCAGCTTGTGTAGCATGTGTATCCCTTTCAGGCACTGTGAAGTATCTTTCAACCTGCCTGAACACCGTGCTGGGCAGCTGGACTGTGATTTTTGCTGGAAATTGTGCACACGGGAGCACAGACTGAGGGCAGTGCAGCCACATACATTGAGAACTCGGCTGTGTTAGGAGTTATTGGTTCATATAGCATCTTTTGGAGGTAATTCTCTGATTTCCCATTTAGCAAGGTTTCTGCAACTTGATAATTCCGTTATGTGAATTTTGGAACGGGCTGGAAGTCATTCAGCTGTTGCAGTACAGAGATGCTGGTGGCCAGCCATATGCAGACAGAACTGCAAAGGAATGTTACTGGGCAGCAGTTCCTTTTTCTAACCAAATGGATTTAAAACTTTCAGTGTGACAGGGCAACTAGTGTCTCTCCTGCTGTAGTTATTTTGCAGTGACTTCTTACTGACCTCCTCTTCTGTTGTGACTCAAAGATCACCCATACACTCAGCTCTCTATTAGCTGCTGGAAAAAGTGGGGTTTGGTTCCAGCTGCTCAGCATGGTACTGATAAAAGGTTGGTGCATGTTTGAGAAGCCCTGCATTACAATTGTCCTTGCCTCTTCCAGCTTGTGTGGCATTTTAGGCTTTGCAAAGTCCAGGGCTGAGAAAGTAAACCCAGGAGCTTCACATAAGCTTCACATTGTCTCTGGATCTGTGCGCTCACTCTGTAACCTGCGCTCAGAGTCTGCTCTGATTTGCCCATGCACTAGCAATTGGCTCCTGTCCATGAGGCACCATGAGGTTTTACTGCTGCTCAGGGTGACTCTGCTCCCGGCCCATTAGACGCTTGAAGTGCCATGAAGACCTACTGTCTCACTCTTGATGTGAGCATTACCCTTCTAGTAGAAAAATGTTATTGTGTACTCTGAAATCCAGCCTATATATACCCTAGAATTAATGTGCAATGGATGCCTTCAATCTGAGGTGCAAATAAAAAGCTGGGGATTTCAAGTGATGCTACACTATTATAGTATATTCCTTTACAAGTACATCAAAACAGAAACTCTGCCCTGGGCTTTCATATACGTGTCAGTCAGTAAGTGCTAACTGGCTCTGTGTAGGTCCTTAATTCACTGCAGGACAATGCAAATTTCAAAGCACTGTGTAGAGAAGGATTTTGCTTTTTTGATCTGTATTTGCAAATGAGCCCAGCCCCTGCCTGCCCAAGCCCTGCTGCTGTGAGCAACTTGAGTGCAGTTCCCAGCAGTAACCTGTCTGCTACTTTTATGGGTGCTCTACCAGGTTTTGGGGCTCCCAGCAGCTGCTGAGCATGCAGAGAGCATCTCTGCAAAGCATGTGCATTGAGTCCAGCACAGTCCAGTCCTGTCTGCTCACCGTGCACATGACATAAAGTCACATTGTGTATGTAGCTTATAAGAGTATGTCCTGTCCGTTGACTACAGGGTCAATCTGTGCCTGCGCAATAGGGCTGGGATGACTGGATGGCTTCTGAACCTGAGTTGGTATTCTTATTCCTTCTCTATATTTCTCCCATATTGGTTCACATGACAATAGTGTCTTTTCTCAGTCTTGGAGACTGTTTAAAAAGAGAGGAAGGGAACATGCTCCAGAGCTTTCCAGCAGCTTTCTGAAAAGGGTAGAGTGTATTTTACGTTGGGGATGATGTATAGCCCAGATAAGACTTTTCACCAAAGACCATTATATCTCAAGTTGACTTTTTAATTGATTTAGTTCCTCTGATCTGTAGATTGCCAGACATGAACCACTAGCCTTTGGACAGAGTCCAGGGTGTAATGGAAAGTTCACTGAAGCCCCATTAGCTCTTGTTAAACCTGAATGAATTTCAGCCCAGCACATTTCTTGTAAATAATTAAACACAGTTAGCAGGTGATGAATTTGAACCTCTGTCTCTAGTGTTCAGCTATATTTCAATTAGGAAGGGGCTCATGAAATTTTTGGGGGTTTTGGTGGTGGGTTTGGGGTGGATTTTTTGCCTCTTGTGATGGATAACTGCACCTGGAAACCCAGGGTAGATGTTTTGGTATTTCCCACTTATCACCAGCATGAGCTGCTTCATGTGGCACTCAGCTCTCATCGGTTTCTGTTTTTCAGTAATAAATTCTCCAGTATTTACTTCTCCTTTTCCCATTTTTATGCAACATTCGGAGTTGTTATCCTTTACTTTGATATCACCTTCTATCAGTACAACTGCTGTATTCACAGTGAGGGTGTAGTGCTATGGCAACAATATATTATGTGCAGTCTTGCCAATGAGTAAGATATGGTGCAGAAATTAGTTCATTTATCAAAATCTGATGTGGCAGAGCTGAGCAAAGGACCTAGCTATCCTGAACCTCCTGCTAGTTTCACAAGACCTGCCGTTCTGTTTCAAGTTGATTATGACACTCAGATACTTTGTCTCCTGACTGTTTCCAGTGATGCCTTGTTAAACCTACAGATGTCTTAGCACCTTGGAAAATATTTTTAGATGTACAATAATCTCCAAGCTATCTTTGGTAGTGACAAAAAATGGAAAATGAGCTTTTTTTTTCCTTCTGTTACTATTCCAGAAAGGTACTTTTCTGTCATTTCAGGATAGGAAAGAGCATATATATGGAAAAATCTCACCCGGACTGGGATATGTGAGAAATGTGTTAGATTTTCACTGCTAAAGACTAAGAGAGCTCTGCCCTTCTCTTCTCTGTGGTGCAGACTGGGTGGTGAACAGCCTTCAGGGTGCTGTCTTGCACCTTCTCTGTCCTATATACACACTGGTGGAGTGAGCTTTAAGGTATAATGTTTACATCTAATTTCAAATTCTTCTAAAATGTGGGTGTTGAGAATCAATCAGTTGATAGCCCTTTCATTTATGGTCCAGCTAGTACAGTGCTGGATTAGGAGGACTTTCACCTCTATGTACCTGTCTCTCCTCTGACATATCATCTCAGCCATCCAGACTCCTGTGCCTTTCGGGGTAGAGCAACTTTCAGGCAGCCCAAGACTCTGGGTCCAGCTCCCAGGGTTGCTGGATATTGGGGTAATGTTAGAAATGTTAAATCTTCGGTCAGATCTGGTGATGATTAGAAAATTGTTTACATGGATTTTACAGTACACAAATTGGTACATGTTCTTAACAGTTCTAAACACGGTTTGGCTAGAAACTCTTGGAGAGGAATCAAACCAGGACAGGCTGCTACAGACTTATGGACACAGTTTGAAAGTTTTCAGTGAAATTAGTACCAGTGCTTAGTTAAATTATGTTTGCTTCTTGACCCCTCTTATCTAATTAGTCCCTACTTCACTGAGCTGCTTCTACTTGCATGCACTGAATCAGCTATTTCATATTACTGTTTTACCACTCTAATGGTGGAGGAAGTTGATTCAAGTTAAGAGATGCTTTGTTTTCCATGTTATAAACCTATGCCTTGTGATTTGTGCAGAAATAAATTGTTTTGTGGCATATCAGCCATCTGTTTGAGACTGAGGGGAAGGATGTGTGGCAATCTCAGTTCAAATATTAGGTGCAGCTGAGCAGCCAAACAGACAATCCCCAGGGTCTTCTTATTAGGTGTGGGTAAGTATCCAAAGTTTGGGTGCCTGCCTGTACTCTCGAGGTTCCCACATCTTCTTTGTGCACTACAGAAGCAGATTTCAATGTCTGTTAGAAAGAGAAGGGTTGTAGCGTCCTGCTCCATGTTCTGCTTCTTGTCTCTGGCCTCCAGGTACCCAGCACCCTGAGGGAGCCTGTGTGCACACATGCTTGTTGTGCTCCAAGTAGAGTGTAAAATGAACCACTGGCCTTGTTTACTAGGTAAATCACAGCCACATCCTCACACAGCAGCCCGTCAGCAGAGGCAGTGTGCCTCACCCCTGCCCAGTTCAGGGGAGGGTGGTGAGTGCCTGGTGCTGGGCTCCTGGGAAGCAAACACCAGGACCACCAGCCTGGCCCTAACAGAGATGCTTTGAGATTTGCAAAATCAAAGGTGATCCCTCCTCTGTCTTGCAGTGGGGAAGATGATCTGTCAGAAGTTTGTGTCTCATTTGCAAAAGGCCTAACTGGGGCAGAGGGGAGACGCAGATGGCTTTCAGTCACTCTGCAAGCCAATGTCATAGCCAACACTAAAACCTGGTTCTTGAAATCCCAGGCTCCATCCTCTGTGGCCTGCTGCGTCCCTAAGCATGTGTAAGGTTTTAATAAAAAACACCTTAATTTAGAGCAGGATTCAAGAAAAATGTCCTATTCAATAACTTAATTACAGGTGAACTATAATTATAAGACACAAACACGTCTTGCTACAAAGCATTAAGCAAAAAAGCAGAAAGGATTATTTGGTGTTTAATTTAGCAGAGGAAGGTAGCTGATCATGCATAAGTCTATCTGACACCTAGCAAGTTGTGTGATCCTATTTGTGAATGTTTTTAACTTTCCGTTTTATTAGGATAGGGTTTCAAGAGCAAATAGAATAAATGAGATTAAATCTGTCACCCTGAATTACTCTCCTCTGAGTTATAAGCAGAATCACTCTATGTCGGAGAAGTATAATTATGAAGAAAATGCTGCCTGTGTAATTGTGTGCTTCATTCAGAAGAATTTGAGATCCATAATTATCTCTAGTATGCCACGGTGGCGTGTGCTGGCTCTTAATTTCTACAGTAAATAAAACCACTGAAGGTTTCTCTCCTGAGCAGTTCTTGATGTAGCATCGCGGGTACCCGCAACAGTAGCGGTATTATCCTTCAGGTCTCCTAGTTCAAGTGAGGGATCCAAACTAACTTGGAATAGAGCAGCTATCGTACATTTATTTTCACACCTGCCTTGAACTCAAATGTTGATTGTACAGTGAGGAGTAATGGCCATGGAGAACAGAGAGTTTTCTGGTTGTAGATACATAGATATGTAGATATGCAGCATGTCTAGCTGCTTATGCAAAAAGCAGTTCATAGCACATCTGGTGCTGTGTTCCATCACTTTTAACCTTTTGATGGTCCAAGGATCTTGCTTTTAACCTCTGCAATGACCGTGATTCTGCAGGTGCTCCTGCAAACACAATAATTAAGCTGTAATAGAAAAACTCTGGGTTAGGACTTGGTATTTTTGCTCCTAGATGTCAGTGCACATCAGAAATCTTGGGGGTTAGTTTTTCTCTCAGAAAAATCTGGTGTTGGTGCTCCATTAGGGAACTATGCACTGCTCTTGGCTTTACTTAATTTATATGGCCCTATAAAATTTGTGGTAACCTCATGCTATATAATTCCACTGTGAGATGAGCTGAAGACACAAAGACTGTAGCCTCTTGAAATTTTGGGTTCACCAACCAAAGCAAGCTTTGAATCCATGTGTTCTTTATCTAGGTTCGTAACAGCTTCTGTTAGAAAAAGCAATTGAAAAGTTCAGCTAGATTTGTCCCATAGATTGGTGTTATTGCTGCTGGAATCCGATCTCCTAGAGAGAGGATATGCACAAAGTAAAGAGAAACGCACTACAGGTCCTGCGCAAACATTTTTTCAACTTCCTTCTCTAGGCAGAGAGCGCTGAGGGTCGGAAGCCAGACTTTTGCAAAATGGAGTAGTGATAAAACAACCTACCATCCAAACAACTTGGATTAGAGTTTCTGTTACTTTGCCTAAAATTATGTGTGCATTAGGGGAGAGGGACAGGGAGAATGCATAATTTTTTGAGAATCCTAGTAGCAATTTTATTTTCTTTTTCAGACCTTTTTACAGTTATGAGCCAGGACTTGATCTCCACATCTGTTTTCATCGGTCAGTCTAGTTTACAAATGAGGCCCCTTTTGTCCCATCTAATTTTATGTAATCTGTGATGCTGCATAAATATTCTGGGAAGAAAAAATAGAAGGATTGTGAACAGACCTTCTGGCTAATATGTACAATGACTCACTCTATCCTTTATTTCAACTTCCGTGAAGTATTTTCAGATACACTATTTACCCATTAAATGAGCTGTTTAGTTTAGCTTATGGCTAAAGCTTTTCCTAGTATTTTGATGTATTTGTTGGGAACATGACAAAGTAAATCACAAATGAGAACATTAACAAATGCTTACATTAATCATCTGAGACAGTGTCTCTCATTATAATCTTGTTCTGAGTAACTAGTTATCTGTAAGAAAGAGTTTTCTGTCCCTTGATTTGCCAACTCACTTGACTTTACTGCCAGGGAAATCTCTCTTCCATGCTTGACAAGCAACGGGTAACTTCATAATCTTTCTCTGTGTAGGCAATTACTTCATGAGAAGAAATGAAGTCAAGTCATGCCCATTGCCGAATCTAATTTTACTATAATTTAGAGGGAAGAACCCTTCCCTGGGTAGAATTCATTCTATAACGGCTTATTTCAGGATTTCTTTTGCTTTCCTCCAAAGGATCTGGCAGCAACTATTGTTAGTGACAGGCCTGCAGCTTGCTTGGCAAGGTCACTGCCGCACATTTCATGGCAAGTGAGAAACTTCTGCCTTGCCTTGGTTTTCAGTCATTGGCAGCTGCTTTGAGGAAAACTGAGCATGGCAGCAGGTCAGTATGACCTCGTTGCACATTGAAATTCCATCTCTTGGGGAATGGAAGGGTTTTAGGGTACCTCATGGAGTCAAGCTGTCTTCAGCTGGGTCTGTCTGAGCTAGTTCTTCTCCATCAGCTTTCTCTTCTACAAGACCTGCGCCTTTACCCAAGCTTCACAACCACCTAGATGAGATCCCGAATGCAAGAGAAACACAGGGAAATTCAGCTCTCCTCCACTGAGCTCTCAGCCCTTTCCTGTTCTCTTAATAGGTGTTAATATCCTGGGCCTTTCCCTGCTTAAGACCAGTCCCAGGAGAAACCCCATGCTTCTGCTCCCCCTCTGTGGGCTGTAGCAAAGCATCCCTACTCAAGTGAGAAGATTTATTTTTCCCTTCTCCCCTGCTCAGCCTGGAGGTTTGGCCCTGGCCACAGACATCTCTTGCTCTTGGCTTTACAGTTCATTCACCCTGGGCAGGATTTGTCCATCTTTTACTTGGCCAGGCTGATTGAAGCACACACAAGGAAAGGTCCTTTTAAAAGCAGTTTGCAGCAGTGCAATGTTAAAAACCTGGCTGTGAAGAGGAGGGGAGCGCAAAACAATCTCTTCGTGCCTGCTCACAAAGAAATGGGAGGAGAAATCGTGGTGCTCTTCTAATGCTGCTCACAAGAGCGTGTTTAGCAGTGTCTCTTCAAGGTCAATAACACCATTCTCAGCTGTTCAAAACAGCATATTGGTAGCAAAACCAGTGCAAATTAGATTTGGGAGAAGACTGGTTGTTTGTTGTTTTTTCTTTCTCTCTGCAGGCTTCAGCCTGGCAGACAATCAGATTCAACTGTAGATGTAATTCAGGCAAAATACAATCCAGAATATGTGGCCGATGTATGATTTATGCTAATGGTGGCAAGATATTGCTGCTGAATGGCTGGCTGCTCAGCAGCTTTGGAGGAGTCCCTGGCTGTCAAGGCAGGTGGAAATCTAAGGAGCCACTCAGTCAGAGATCTTACTTTTTTCAAAGAGATTCTTTGTCCCACATTTTTCCTTATTTGTATTTGCATGATTCATGAGATTGATCAGATTTTTCCCCTCAGCAACCCTGTAACACCAAACCTCTTTATGCAGAACAGAGAAGTAGATTTGGTCTAGTGTTTAGAGATAAGCTTTAGAGAGGTTGTAAATAGCTGAGTGAATAAACACCGTTTTTTATCGGGAAAAGTTGCCTGTAAGACAGGCTGTTTTCTGCCTTGGTCCTGCCCTCCTCTGCTGGTGGGAAGTGTTCTTCTTTGTAGCTAGAACAATTTTCCTATAACTAACAGGCATTTCTCCATCCTTTTTCCGAAGTCTCCTACTTTTCCTCCTTTACCTTTTATCTTCAATTCCTCTCAGTTACGTTCGTTGGGTAGGCAGCAAGCCTTTCCAGTGTTTCTGAAAAGTGCTCATGTGGCAGATGCACTTTCTTTTTGATATTGCATTCTTACATTCTGCTGACACCTGCAGAGCCCTTGCTTAGTCTTGACTAAACTTTCCCCCAAGGAGAGGTTTTGTAGTGTTGGTTCTGAGTGTTATCTGGAGTTGAAAACCACTCAGAGAAGCGTAGTGAGTGCTTCTCTTTGTACCTGCTGTGGAGATCAGTGGTTTAAAAATCCTATTCTGCTTTACACCAGTGAAAACTGAAAGTAACACCAACTGTGACAAGGCTATGTAGAATGTAAACAGAAATGCAACAATGGGATGAAGGTTTTACGCAGAGAAGGAAAATGCCAGGTTGCAAATACGGCAATAGGGTTGCAAAGCCCTATGAGCCAAGTGAACAATTGGTGCTTTCTGTGCTATGGAACAAAGCAGCTTTACAAAGGGTGTCTGCAGTGTACTTTAGATCCCTGAAACTGGTTCTATGGAAATTTCTATTGTTAAATTGCAAATTCAGCCTTGCTGCATGGCTGGTGGGGAGGGGACGAGACTACTTCTCTGTGTGATGATGGTGAATGGGAAGAAACTATGTGTTACAGCCGAAAGAGCCCTTATCTATAACTTTTCTTTTCCACAGGTGCCCCTGGTTGACAAAAGCCATCTCTGCAGCCATCCCAGTGTACAATGGGCTCGTGTTCTTGTTTGTATTGGCAAACTTCAGCATGGCAACTTTCATGGACCCTGGAGTTTTCCCACGAGGTAACAGAGAATGGGACTGTTGGGGGGGGGATTTGAAAACCCAAGCCAAAGGAGGTGTCAGGTATCCAAATACACTGTTTGCTGACTAATCGCCTTTTTTCTGGTATTCTTTCTTGTAGACTTTGTTTATTTATTTATTTATTATACTCAGCTGGCAGTAGAGGTGGGATGGTAGTGAAATGCTGGATACCCTCCATCTCTTTCCTGAGCTAGGAGGTGTCAGTTGTCCTTGCACTTGCTCAGACTGGCAGTCAAGGGCACAGGGTTGCTACTCCTTGAGTAGCTCTCCTGAAGGATGTGATTGCGATTGCCATCCCCTGTGTCATGCTGGCACATTGGATTTAAGTCACTGTCTTCACAATAGGTAGCAGAGCATGGAGGGGAGAGGCTAAACTTTATGAAACAGCTTCATCAAAGCAGACCTTCCAAAAAGCCTTAAAACAAATGCAAAAAACATTGAATGCTAAAAAAGATAATGATTAAGGCTTGCCTTAGAGGGTCTAAAAATGTATACATTTAGAAAGATATGCCTGCTTAAATTAGTACTGATTCACGCTGATTAAATAGGATAAAGATTGCTCAGCTTTTGTAATGGGAACGACAGTGCAGCTATTTCTTTTAACACATCCTAATGACAGAATTATCACCTCCTTTTATCCATCTTCCAATAATTATTCACATGCAGTTTGCAGCAGAGACTGCTCTAGGCAGTCTGCTAAACCAATGGATCTGTGCTCTCTGCAAGCTGTGCTTTCTCACCTCTATTCACTGAATTCAATATCTATTTTGAATTGCTACCTGACAAGAACAAGGTGCCTGTCCTGCTGGCTTCCCTGAATAGCAAGTGCCAGGTTTCTCCAGGTAGCAGAGTCTAACGATGAGCATCTGTCTGCCATTCTTTTCAGCTGAAGCTTTTGAACCCCTGATTAAGTGTTGCAGTGCTCCAGTTAAGGAAATAATTGTGTGTAAAGGTAAACTAAGGCAAAGGCAAGATTCAGTCATTTGTGCAAGATTAAGTGATGCAGAGTTTAGGTGCTTAAATGTACAAATAGTGAGATTTTCAAAAGAGCTTAAGCACTTATAGCTTTTGATGAGTTTCCTGGACTTTTTAGTTCCTCCATCTCAGCAGAGATAGCAGTGGATAAACGTGGTTAGGTGTGACGTTATCAAAAGCATCCATGCTCTTTGCCTTTGGTGGGAGGAGAGCTGGAATAAAGTTGTTCAGTTTTGAAAATCTCAGCCTGGGAATCTTTGTGCGACATAGTTCCCTCAGACTGGAGTCTGCAGCTGGGCGCTCACCGTGCCCTGTGAGTGATCGGTACTGAGTGTATTGTAAATTCACACCTTCCTTTGCACTTCCCTAACTTCCCTTTGCAAACAAGTTCTTTATATTGGACTTTGCATTTAAAGGGGAGATGAAATAGAAACTTTGAAGCTTTCTCAGCACCTTCCCTTCCCTTAACACAAGGGAGTCAGGAGCAAAGCAGGAAGAGGAGTTTCCTACAACTCACCTTTCTTCTGCCTCTTCATTTGTGGCCTTGGCCTTATATCTCTATGCTGTGCATGTGTTTGGTCTGGAAGAGGCTGGGAGCAAGGGGAGTGGGGAAAGGATGAGAAAAGATATGGAAGTCATCCTGGAAGAAAGTGGTGGAGTAGGAATTTATATGTATGAAGGAAGAAAACTGATAAGGAAAAGATGGAAAAGACTATAAATACCAGTGCTGGGAGGAGAGAGGAGCAGATGTTATTTTAGATCACAAGCGTGCACGTGAAAAAAGCTATCGCCACCCCATGGCGCCTGCAGAGCTGCCAGCGCAAGGAGTTCAAAAATTGCAGAAGTGATTTAAAATGAATATACAATAGATCTATTTGCTTTCTGTTATTGAAATTAGGTTTGGTTTTCAAGCTTCTTAGTTACAAATGTACTTTGAAATCAAAACAACAAATAAGCAATACAGAAGCTGAGATTCTAATGAAATCACATGATTCCTTTAAGGAAGCCACCAAAAATCATAAGATATGTTATAAAAACATGAGACTTGGCTGCCCTGTGTCTGTGAATCAGAGTATGAGGATCTCTGTAGTAAGATACATTCCTCTGCCAATGTATTCTTCTGCTCAGATCACCGAAAGCTGGAAATAAACACATTTCTAGCTATATCGTATGACCTTACAGGTTCTCTGGCAGCTAGAACTTGGGCTATGGGGGGAGTAAACCCAGCTCACTCCTGTGTTGTTGAAGAGGGCCTGAATCAAACTCCCAGAACCATTACTCGGTTTTGAATAATTTTTTAATTTGTTGGCTCTCTGGACGTTTCTGATATGAATTAGGATTGGCTCTGTGCGAAGTGAGTTGCCAGTAATACACCAAAATGAATGAGAAGGAAAGGAAGTATTAAGTCACTGAAACTGGGGCTACCCTGACAAATCTGATTTACAGTCTGGGTTGAGACTGGCAATGTTCATTGCTGGCTAATTATAGATACCAACTACAAACTGGCTTCCAGTATTTTTGATGTGAATGTATTTTATATAAACTCTTCAAGTGTGTGTCAATTCTGCAAGACTAATGTGTTTATACGCATGTATGTATATACAGTGTACAGACTTTTTATCTGCATAGTCAGTTTTTTTACAAGATCTTAAATGGTTTGACTGTTTTAGTGTCTTGTTTTCATATGCCTACATGTATTATACAGCATGGGCTAGTTTATAATAGTATTGAAGAACCTACAGATTGTATTTATAGAAGTGCCTAAGGGATTTAGACTCTAGCTCTCACTGAGAGTCCCACTGACTAGTTATGAAGGAAAATTACAGAGAATAGTGCCAGTACAGCACTCTGCTTCCACACACAAATGTTAATCCAGAGAATAGTCTTGCAAGGTAAATATTGTAGCTGAGCCAGATCCCAAGCTCATCTAAGTGAACGGAGAAACTCCCTCTGAAGTCAATGGAAATTGGATCATGATAACACATTTAGAGAAGATTTAATATAGAACTAAATGACAGTGATTGATGCCCCGCTGGGACAATATTATCAAATTCCACCTAATTTGGAGCCAGTCAACCAATGCCAGCTGCACTATAATGTTTAATCAGGTGTTAAATAGATGTGAACTTCTTAGATTTTCTCTGTCAAAAGGAAACAATAAAGATCACAGGAATCTGGAATAAAAGGTGAAATTCTGTTAACGTCATTCTCATTTTTTTTGCCTTTTCTTCCCAATATATATTTGTCTATCATAGACTGGCTTTTATTTTGTGCATTGATTTTTAAATGGCCTCTTCTCTTAAACAGGGCAGCGCTTAGTTGAGATGATAAAACATCTGCCCTCCGCATTGTCCCTAATAAGATGACTGCGATATTGTCACCCTCATCTTACTAATGGCAAAGAGAGGCTAAATGAGTAGCTCAAGGCCACAGAGTGAGAAAATTAGAATACAGGACTTCCTGACTCCCAGTCTGTGCTAAGATCAGTAGATCATTCTGCCTTTGAGAGTGGTGAGATCTTCCCAGTTATGTACCGTTACTAAAGCAAGAGCATTCTGGGTATGCTGTGAATAGCTGAGCACGGGATATGCTATAAAGAAGTAAGCACTGATGCAGCGACTTTTCACGGGCATGCAAATTGCTTCGGAATGGTATATCTCCCTGTGGCATCAGACTCCCTGAAGCAACAGGTCTTTGGGATGATTGTGGACTGACACTAGAGTGTTGAACAAATCATCGTCACTTAGGGTAATCTTGTTTGATTTTGGGGGTTTGAGGTAGCACAACCTCCTAATACTTGTCAGTATAATTTCTTTCATTTTATGTGCTGGTAGGCTAGCATTGAATTAATCCCAAATGCATGCAGCGGAACTTCTCACAACAAGGGCTTGGGTGATTTCCATCCTCTCTTTGACTCTAGTCTGCAGCTTATCTTATTCATTCGAGTTGTAAATGGTGGCTAAGACAAGACTCAAACACCTCTCTTTGTCCAGGGGCTGGTGAGTAAGGCTGCACAGCACTCCTATGGGAGGTGCTAAAATGAGCCCTGATCACTGAAGTGTTCTGCAGCCCGGACAACCTGTTCTGACAGTCCATCACTTCCACTGTTATTTTCTCTGACAAGCCCAAGAGCAATGCCTTTGTATCCAAGGCACTGACTGGATTAGCTTTTTTTATCTTTACCCTCTGTTATTTCCACTAACTTTTAGTTTTGCATTGAGCAGCAGATGAAGATGAAGATAAAGACGACGACTTCCGAGCTCCACTCTACAAGAATGTGGAGATTAAAGGAATCCAAGTACGGATGAAATGGTGTGCCACCTGCCACTTCTACCGTCCTCCACGCTGCTCTCACTGCAGCGTCTGTGACAACTGTGTTGAGGTAACAGTTCTGTTGATTACATGATCTGTTGGCTTTCCCTCAGTGATGGGGTTGTACATACTATTGGAAACATGCAGTTGGGTGCTTCCCCAATATTTCAGTTCTTGGAAGTTCCCATCTGTAGCCTTGTTGATGGACTCCTACTAATTAGTACCACTTGAAACATAACCCTCAATTATATTACATATGCAATAACATTTGATATCAGCTTTGTTGCCAGTGATAATTAGAATAAAAATTTATAATGCTGGCTATGTCTTCCTTGAAGTAGCTAAGGGATCGTGAATGTAAAAAAGGGGTGAATGGAAGAGTTGGTGCAGAGGCAGAGTTCAGGAGAGCAGGAAATTCAGGGTGAACCACTGTAGCTTGTCATGGGTGAGCGTAGGGCTCGTCATTTAATTTGGAACAAACTGGTGCCTACATTAGTGAACAAGCAGAGGAGCTAGAATGGTGTGTGAGCTTTAGGAAAACCAAACTCAGAATTCAGCAAGTGGTTCTCCAGTCAATGAAAGGACCCCATGTTTGTTTCAACACCCCAGCTCAGAGCAAGAACTCCTTCATGTTTCTAATGTTGGTCGCTCTGAATTATGGGACTTTCATGTTTCTTGATAGCCTTATGGTCTTGGTGAGGCACACGGGATTTTTAAAAAATAACTCCCAAACAGTAAGATGTGCTTTTGGGCTATAAACATCTCCCAAACTTGTGAGTACAGAGTGCTGTATGCACAGCAGTGTATTGCCAGGGGGGATTTTTTTATTGCTCAGCTAAAAATTCCACTTCTTAAGGATCATTTCTGCTGCAAGGTCTATTTTTTTTCCAATAGAAATATGAAATCTTTAATATGTCTAAAATATATTCAGATGTGCCATTAAAATGAAAGGAATTACTAATCAGAAAGGCAAAAAATACCAGAGTCAGCTGGAATGCTGTACACACCATCTTTGTCCTAATCCTCTTTACCATAAGCAAGGGAATAGTCCCAAAGAAAGCAGCACAGTTACGTGTGAGAGAAAGGCTGCCTGGCTTTATGTTGTGTCAGTCATTTGCTCCTTCAGGGCAATATATATCTAAGTTATAATTATCTGGAAGCAGTGCTGTGCCTAGTAACCTTTGATAAATAGGACAAGGCTGTCCTGTTGTGGAAGGCCTTAGAAGGCTGCGGGATTTGAGAAGATGGAGAGTAAGGAGCTGCCAGGGTCCCTGGGTAGAGAGGAATAGCCACAGCTATTCATAAGTTGTGTCATACAATTTCTTTAGACTGCTGTGAATTGTTGAATAGAGCTGTATTTTTTGTAGAAAACCTGAGTCATATATTCCTAGTTGTAAAACATAAATGTTTTCACTAATTCTAGATCCTGAGGATTATTTAGATGATGGTAAATTCTCAGTTGTCCCATGGAATTTCTTTCTTCTGTCCTCCCCAGTGACTCAGCATGAAAATTCATTTTCAACAAATGAAGTTTTCTCAGAAAAAGATTGCTCAAAACTCATTGGTATAAACACTTGCAATTTCATGCTGCCATAAGGAAGCAGTTCTGCAGCAGAAATGAAAATGGGAGAGAATCCAAAAGTAACCAAAATAAAATAGCAGAATGCAAGGTGACTCTGCCTAGCTCACCAGAAGTTTTATTGATGGTCAGATCAGTTGAATGTTCCTTACTATTGTGGTGGGCAAGTAAGAAGCTCTGCTTGTATAATTCAATTATGACTGCTGTGACTATAGGCAAAAAGCATTAATGACTTCTGAATCAATAAATCATGGTCTTAAACAGCATGCTTTATTGATTCTTGTGATGCTTATTTCCCACTCACCTTGGAGTGGGCTTGGAGAGCAATGATAGGAGTGACTCTACTGTCTTTTCCATGTGGAACCCATTCAGGATTGTAATTCATATCTTTTCACTTTCAGTCTAGATTGTACAATAAAAATTCTTTTCCCAAATATAAAACTTTTGAGCTAATTTGATAAAAATGAACAAAAAACAAAAGCCGACAACACTTGCAGAAATAAAATCAGTTAAAACTTAAAGCCTGCTGTGACCAGAGGCATTCAAAAATGAATCTGTGACAAAAGTAGTCAGATTTTTGTTTTCTTTACTGAAGTGTTTGCAGTGAGTACTTATATAGTTTCATAATCCATAGATATTTTGGGCTGCATACAACCAGATTTGCATAATAGACATATGCTATGTCAGCATTTCAGATATAGCCTGAAATGATCTTTAAGAAGTTGCCCCTGTCATTTTCTAATGTGCTTTGAGAACGCTCTAATCCATTTTCTTATATTTTGTGAATTTTTGGTAAATACATTGTGCAAAACTTAAAAATACAAACCCCTCTTTCTCACCATTGAGGAATGTTTTTAAAATAGCATTACCACAAAACAAAGAATAAACAATTCATTTATTGATGTAATGAGTGTGTAATACCTGTTCTGAAGAACGCAGAAATAAGAAGGGTTTATTTCTTGCACCTGATCTTGTCTTCTCATCAAGAATAACCCCATTGAAGACGGTGGATTTACATGCTTATAAAACTATGTAAAGGCACGAAAGATGTCTGTGGCTTGCCTTCATTATTAAATCTCCTGTTAAAAGGGATCTGACTTTATCAGGGACTTAGAACTTTTGCCTGAGACAAATAGTTAGGTTTGGGTTCATAACTATTAATGAACTTGTGCAGAACTTTGCCTGTGTTGCTGTTGCTTTTCTTTGGGGACCTGCTTGGTAAAAAAGTATCTTTTGTGACGTCCATTGTTTAAAGTGGATTCATTCAGCTACATATAAATACAGAAATGTGGGGCAGAGAATTCTGCAGCAGTATGGCATCTTCAGAACATTCTAGATTATAATAACTTCATTGTAATTGACTCCTCATGCTAAGGATGATAAAAAATTAGTGCTTCTGCTGCTAGCAGATAAATAGCCTGTCTTTTATTTTTTTATGTCCTCTCTTCAAACCCTGTAAACACTCGAGTATCCCTCTAGCTGTAGATACAGAAATCACTTGGTCCTAAGAAGAGCCTTATAAAGAGAGTCTAGCATGTGGTAAAGCTGCAGAACTGGCCTGATGTAATTTTACATGATGATGGTTCAGATTTATCTCTAAGACAATGTATTTCCTTTCACCGTTTGGATATTGCTCCCTATCTCTCCCTTTCTTTACAAGGATTTTGACCACCACTGCCCATG
This sequence comes from Pelecanoides urinatrix, assembly GCA_013400755.1. Classification (NCBI taxonomy): domain Eukaryota; kingdom Metazoa; phylum Chordata; class Aves; order Procellariiformes; family Procellariidae; genus Pelecanoides; species Pelecanoides urinatrix. The sequence goes on along the minus strand of VZTQ01012996.1, from coordinate 69,166 downwards.
GGTCAACAATTGCATAGGACGGAGGAACTACCGCTATTTTTTTCTCTTCTTGCTGTCCTTAAGTACGCACATGGTTGGAGTATTCACCTTTGGGCTCATCTTTGTACTAAACCATATGGAAAAGCTGGGAGCAGCTCATACTACCATTACGTATCCTTCTTTCTGGTCTGTCAAGACTCAAGGTGGCCTTGAGGAAAATGTGAAAGAATGAATCTGAAGATTTGTCTTCCTGGAACTGGTGGAGATCTACTCCTCTCCTAATCCCCCATTGCTCTTCCCCTGTAAATGCTTAGTGCAGGTTTTCCTCTGTACCCATCTTACCTGTGTAACCATTGATTACCGCCAAAACTATAGCTGATCTTTTGTGTATCTCAGTCTTTGCCATGACAACCCAGCAGAAAGATATGCTGCCTCCCCGAATTTTACTTCCAATTGGGTGTGACTCTCAACTGCTGGGTACTATTTACTGTATTTAAAACTCTGTTACTGTATTTTAAAGCAGAGTTTGCCCTGGAAGCAGTCCCCCTGCATGCTAGTGTAATACATGAACCACTGGCTCTGAGAGGTGCTACCCCTGTTGATAGATTAGTGCAGAACAGTCTTTACAAGATGATTAGAGCCAGAATCAATGAGTTCACGTTATTTTTTAACCATCTCAAGGATGAGGACCCAGGCTAGGAGCAGATGGACTTAACTTTGAGATAAAATTTAATTAGACCTGATTAAAGGTGAGGGACACCCTCCCTATTTCCAAGATTTTTTTTTTCTTCTTTTCCTCTCCCTCTCCTTCATAGCCTCTTTTTCCCTTCACTCGTCACAGTTTCTTTAACTCCTGGCTACAGAATGGCTGTCATGTGTGTGGCTGGGTTATTCTTTATTCCAGTCATTGGTCTCACTGGCTTCCATATCGTTCTAGTGGCCCGAGGACGCACAACGAATGAACAGGTAAGAAGCAATCCTTTCTCTGTGTTTGTGGCTAAGATGTTGAGTTGGGAAGGAAAGTCAGCAAGTCAGCTTGAGTAAGGCAAAAAATGATCCAAATCTTACCAGTAACACTCTTACTGGAGTTTCTGTGAAGATCTAGGAAGATTTCCTAGTTTTTTATTTTCAGACTTTTTTCTTGAACGCACTACAGGCAAAGATTTCCCCCTTCTAACCACAAAGGATCATCCCAGGCTTATTTATCATTTAAAATCTAGTCATGGCCTTGAAATAGGTTTTATATGGTGAGTACTGTCAACCCCAGAAGTTCAAACTTTATGAGTCAGACTGAACAAACCATGAGATTGAATGAAAGAAAGGAAGGAAAAGATTAAATCATGCTTTTGCCCTGTCTCCTGATATTTTGAACTCCCCCAGCTAACCCACACTGCACATAATAAGGTCTGAGCTAGCTCTTTGTCTCGCTCTCTTTGTCTCTCTCTTGTTCTCATTCGTATGTGCACACGCACACAGAGAGGCTATTGAACCTAACTTGTTTTGCTTCTCCAAACCAAGTGCCAACATGACATCTTGTGCCAAAAAGCCTGTAAAACTTTAGTTCCCCTGCAGTTACTCAAATGTATATAATCCACAGCCCCTATGTGTGTGATCCAGACTTGTACGTACCTGTGTATCAATAGCATGATATGAGTGATAGAGATCTAGTCATGGGATCGATAGCATGCTCCTGCCATTTGTAAGGGGTAGCTTAGTTAGAAAGCTTGACACTGGGTCACACAGCGTGCTGGTCAGCTGCACACAGCATTTTCTTCCCAAGCTTTCTTCCCAAGGCTAATTATTTGTGTGCATTACAGTGCTTTACCCTTTCACAGCTCCAGCTCCAAAGCGCCCCTCACATGTCTGGGTTTTTCTTCATTTTTTTTTCCACATCACACATCTTTTTCACTTTTTTTTTTCAAATGCATTTTTACTGCTCTCGTGTCTATGGGCGCTCTCTAGCTCGCGCTGAGCAGTGTGCTGTTCTGGTTGTCCAGCAGGCTGATGGCTTCATGCTTATGTAGCTTGCATGGCTGCTGTGCAGACTGTAAGAATGGAAGATATCTGTCTGAGGCCAGGCCTTCATAAACTGGGATGAGATTGTCTCCTATCCCACAAGAGACAATAAAAACTTTTATCCAGAATAGTGTGGGAGGTTTACATAAGCAAAGAATCTGAAGTCATACTGAATTGTTGCCTAACATGGCCTTTGAACAAAGCAGGCTTACCATAGTTGTAGATCTTTGAATGCTTTTCTCTGTCCTGCTTGGAATCAGCTGCTCTTCATTTTAAAATTGATTTTGGCCAAGTATTAGGTTTGATAATGCTAAGAATTGTAGCATGAAAACCAGGGCATTTCAGTCTCATAGCACAAATCATGGTCTACCTTAGGCTTGTCTTTGTGCAGTGGTGAAAACTGTCCATGAAAATTTTAGGCTGAGGAGGAAGGAAAATTTAAAAAAAAAAAAAAAAAAAGTAAAATTTAACTACTTGTGTTTGTGGCTACACTAACATTTAGGAAGGCTGAGAATTTTGCATTTAACTTGATTAAAATAACTATTGGAAAATGCATCCTAGCTTGGTTTGGTTTCCTGAGCTACCAAGCCACATGACATTAATTCATCTTCCCATGCCATTTTCTGAAAAATATATATAATCTGGTCTTAATTTCTGTTTAGTCATATATACTGCCTATCTGTAACTGGAGGATGGATGTTCCCAGCTTACAGGTCCCTTTCAAAGGAAGCATATCTAAGTAACTAAGCACCTGACCAGGAATGACGATATGAGATCTGCTCCTGGCTTTGTAACTGTTTTAAAACATTCACTTTTCTCCTGCAGTCTCAGTATTGACTCTCTTTTCTCACACTGTTAGTTATCTGCTGTCAGCTTTCCAGTTACAATATGCTTAGCTACACTTGTCCTCTTTTCCCAGTACATTTTATAGGCCAGTGGTACAGACATTTTTGGTGTTTTACTGTAAATTTTTGGTATTTGTTCATTTCGGGGTTCAAAGGTTTTGAGCATTCATAGTAGGCAGACTGTGATTTAGGAGTGCATAGTGGCTGAGTTTAGATGTTTGTGAGCTTTCTGAATGTCTCTGAAAGTCTTTTATGGAATCAAAATAACCTATAACCCAACATCTGCTCATATCCTGGTATTTTTAGTTTCTGAATAGAGTAAATAAATATCCTTCTTTCTGAGACTGCTTTCTATCAGTGGATTTCAAACTACTTTAGAAACCAAATTGATATAATTAGTAATGTAATCTGTGAGTTAGAGAAATTTTATTTTCATATTGTGTTTGAGAAAATGGGCACAGAGATATGAAGTGCTTTGCCAGCATCTGGCACAAGTCAGCTTAAGCCCAGGATTGAATGCAGATGTCCCAGGCCCATGTTTTAGTCATCAGGTTACTCTTCTAACACTCAGAAGTTCCAACATTTCTCTCTTGGCCTTTTAAAGAGTTTTATGTTATATCAAAGAGGCCAGCATAATATATTGCAAAATCATCTAATTGTCATTATTTTATGCAAGTAATTAAAGTATTTCTGGTACTCTGTAAACTTGTTGCTAGATCAGAATTATGAGTTAATTAAAATGCATTACTTGCAAACAGCAACAGTAATGCTTTTAATGGCAACCACTATTAATCTCTCTGGCTTTATTGGTATTTATCCCCATATGGTTACTTTCAAGTATCTGCCTGTAGAGTACAAACCCTTTATAATGCTTATGAAGTTCTGAATGGATCCCGCCAGTCTAATGAGGCTTGGCTTTTGTTAAAACTAGCTCATTTCCAAGCAAACATCGTAATCAGCAGGGAGTTCCTGGCACCCTCCCGCATAAGGCAGTGGTTGGTACTGATTGCCGCTAGGGATGGGGTGCTGATAGAGAGGAAACATTGCTCTCATCCAACATTACGAATGTTGAATTGACATTCCTTTTTGTTTGGAGGGGACTTGCCAAGGCAGAGGAGTGGAAGTGACAGGGGAATGAAAGGGACCAAAACAGGATGTCTGGCTGATGAAGCTAGTGCAGGAGCAGCATGGAGAGGTGAACCTGGCCACTTTGAAACCCAGTCACATTGAGCGCACTGCCCTTTTGGGAAGGGATCTTTCGTTGGTGTGCCTCCTAGCTAGAAGTAGCTGATGGAGGTGGTGTGTTAGAGCAGGAGAGAGGAAGTGCAGCTTTCAAAGGAAAACGATCTGTTTGGGAAGGACAGTAGGGTCAGAGCAAAGCATATTTGTTCTTGGCTTTCCGAGGATTGGATGGTGACTTTCATATAACCAGAAGTTTGAGCACTGTTCTGAATATGTTTCCAGGTGACAGGTAAATTCCGTGGGGGAGTGAATCCTTTTACCCGAGGATGCTGCGGAAACGTGGAACATGTGCTCTGCAGCCCCTTGGCTCCCAGGTAAGAGAAATGATCTAAATAGGAATGAGGGAGGTAGAGTAGTTTTTGGGACAGAGGAAGAAAATGTGCTTGGTTGGGCTCACAAGTGAAAGACCATCGATGAAATAACAGGGAAGTAAAGCAAAACACTCCTGAAGGCAGAGTTCTATGATAGCTGCTTCACTGTTGCATGGCTATAACCTGTCCAAGCAGTTGCTTTCTTCATGCAATTCATAACCCTCATCCCAGAAATGTTTATTTGGAATGTCAAATTGTATCAAGAGCTGATACCCTTGCCTTCACCAACTGGTTTATCCAGTGGATTTCAGTAACAAGGTAAGTTTCTATGTTATCATATTCCCAACACGACTTTTTGCACTGTACAGTCAATGTCCAGGTATTCTAGTCTGCTGGAGAAAAGGAAGGAATCTAAAATCAGCCTTTGTCCTTAAGACTTAAATCTAATTTAAGGCTGCTGTGGCTTTCAATCTCACTGGCACTTTCATTACCATAAAACAGATTTTCAATGAGGTCTACATCATGAAACTTGGGATTTTATTTATGGCTTTCTATTTTTGGGGAAATGGATTTATCGTTTCACATTTTGAAATCAGGATTTTAATGCAGTAGATCAGATGGAGTATAAATATCCTAGGTGCTGAGCTGTCCAGCCTGCAAACATGTTAATAATCATACTACAAGAAGACTTATTTGAGCCTTTTTAGGGTGTTGAGCAATTCCCCACCCTGACACAAATTATCTGCCTTTTTTTTTTCCCTTCACTGTACAACAAATAAGTCCTAAAAGACTGTTACATGTGTTAAAGTGAAGACACCAGAATAGCTGCTTCTCAAACTTACCAAAATGTGAAAATCAGGTCAACTCACTTTTAAGAGTCGGATATTAGAAGTTGGGAGACACTTCTGTTAAGAGAGGGATGTGAGTACTATCATCATGGCTATTCTCAGACTTTCAGCAAGCAGAATGTTTGTATTTTGTGAAGACCTGTTCAAATTGTCCTGTATATTGAAAGTCACTGAGCCATCACTACTGGAATGTCCTATTCGCCTGACAAAACAGAGAAAGCTTGTGTGTGTATTGATATTTATGCATTGTACAGCCACTGCCCAGTTGCACTTACAGAATTCTAGTCCATTGGAAAGAAATTAGATATCTAAAGTCAGCCATTTCCCTTTAGATTTGTTGCTTCCTATAGACCTGTCTGTTTCTTTTACCTCCGTTTATTTGAACACTCTAAACATGCTACAGAAACAAGTCACCGTGGTAAGCTAGAACTGACAGCACATCATCTTCTCCATGTTAACTCCCCATGTGCTGGCTCTTATTCCCCCAGTCACCGTCTTCCACTGCAGGGAAGCTGTTTCATGTTAACTAGGTAAGATCTAGTAAATCACTTCCATTGGTGGTAGGCCTCTCTTTCTCTCTTCATGTGAACTGTGCTCTTGTCCATCAGTGCTTCAAAAATTGCTTGGGTTTTTTAATGCATCCTCTCCTTTTGCTCACTAAAAAAGTTATTGATCTTTTTATTGCTTTTTAATTATTACTTCCATTGAAATAAATGGAGTTTGCATACCTAGATTCTGACACATTCTTAAATCATAACCTAGAAGCAGGAAGATTTTCTTGTCTCTATGCCTTGTTCTTAGGTTATTATTTATTTTAATTATGACTGTTGAACAATTAATCAGGTACGTAGTTGAGCCGAAGAAAAAGCAAACTGTGAATGTGAAGCCTCCTTTCCTCAGACCTGATTTATCTGAGCGACAGATCACAGTGAAGATCAGTGACAACGGGATCCAAGCCAACCTCAACCGGAGCAAGGTAAGGCAGCCTTCAGGCACTGCTTTTGAAGAGCAGGGATTGAGCATTGTCAAGCCTGGGAATGAGTTTGTCATTGAAAATCTCTTTGAGGTGATGCATTTTTTGGAGAAAATTGTAGAGGTTGAGTCCATTTCGTATTCTTCATCCTCTGAAAGTAACCCAGGTTCAGTAACAGCAGCTCTTGATCCACTAACAGCCCTTTTTGCAGCTCTATAATAGAATGCCTCTGGGCATCTTTTGGAGGAGGTGGCTGTTCTTTGCAATAGTTACTTTCTGTCCCAAGCGTTGCCACCTCTTGGTGTTCAAATTAATTTTAACGAACCTAATACTATGCGGGAACCCTTGTACCACCAGCAGGTCAGCTGTTCTACTTCAAAGAAGGTTTTGAGCTTCCAGACTGCAGGAAGGCTTGTGGTCCAGTGAAAGGAATATTGGCTCAGAAGCTGAGTTCTCTTCTCTCCTCTTCTTTTTTCAGTTTTTCCTGGCATGAGATAGAGAGAAAGATTTGTTTAGTCATATAAAAAGCAGTGGATTCAAAAGAAGCCACCTTGCAGGATTTTTGTGACTTGTTACACTTTTTGGATAGTTATTTGCTGAGAGCTGCCTGGAAAGTTGCTGAAAAATGCTAGAAAATACCATTGTCTTCTACCACATATTAACTAGCGTGATAATAATGTTATTTAGCATGCCAATTAGACTAGGATAGTGCATTTAAATTATATTGGCTTGTTATGACAATGCTAATTTTACACATGACAGTCCTTGTCTGCAGTGGATGCTAAATCATGTTTGTCGTTATAGGTATAGGTAGTTCTTGTTCTGTGGTACATCCAGCACTCTGACACGTGCTGTTATTTAACCAAGTTGTGGGTAATGATTGATTCTTTGGTCGTTTTCAGTCTAAAATTAGCCTGGAAGGTCTGGAGGATAAAACTATGGATGTGCAACCACCTCTCCCACCCAAAGGAGATCCCAGCAAGTATTCCGAGCTAAAAGGGCAGCTGGGCACCAATGAAGGTATAGTTGCATGATCAGTGTTTTATTTTTATTAATAAGAAAATATTTCAGCCTCTTTGAAAGGCTTCTGTTACTCTTTCAAAACAGTAATGGGATCTGGGTGAAGGGTTTTTTCTATTTATAGGAGTTCTGAGCTAGGTGAATAAACAGCAGGAAGGGGAGGGAAAAGTCAGCTTGAAGTGGTTCATTCAAGCCTAGGTTGGATATTTCATATCAATTCTGCAGAGTTTTTAAACCCTTTTAAACTCCTCCTTAAATTTTTGATCAATTTTAAAAAGAAAAATGTCATTTTGAACTAAGGAATCAGAAATACTAGCATGAAATGCTTAGGCATGACAAACTGAAGTATTCCACTTACAAAAATATGAAATTAAAGCTTTGATACTATTAAAAAAACTCTTTTTTTCCCCAACAAAACTAGTAGCTGAATTCAACCCAAATATGTAGTATTTCAAATTATGTCAAAATTACTAATCACCAAAATACGTCACCCCACTTAATATATTATACCTTGCTGCTTCTTCTCTTTAGATTGCTGATCTGGCAGCAATGTACTGTTATTTCCACAGGGGCTGCATTGATTTCGGTGGAATTCTACACTGTAGTACTGCAAGTTTTATTCTTTCCAGAACAGATCTGTTTGCAGAGGACCATCAATAGCAAGGAATTAAGGATGATAGCTTTCTGTCTACACATTTTAACAGAAAGTCCTTATTTTTTTTTGTCTTTTACAGAAGGAGGCCTTTCACCCAAACTTATCAGCCCTCCTACACCTGCTATGTACAAATATCGACCGGCTTTCAGCAACAATCCTAAAGTCCACTACCATGCTACAGCTGAGCAGGTGAGCAAGCCTGGGAGAATCTGTTCCCAGCTAACACCGGGCAACATGAAGCTGAGGATAAATTCACCGCAGGGCTGTAGTGAATGTCAGAGTGTGAAAGTAGATAACAGCACTTGGCATTGTTGTGCGATAGTGTATATTTTCACTATGCTTCCTATGAAAACATGTCTGCTTTCGCAGCTTTCCTCTGTTGAGTTTGACACGTCTGTCCTGCTGACAGGTGTGCACTGCTGCTTTACCAGTGTCTCGGCCTGATCCTGAGATGCTGAGAAGTGTCACCTCCCATTGGCTTCTCCTCACATAGGTGCCAACTCACATTCACTTCAGAGGGAGCGGGGCATGCTTAGCGCTTTTCTCAATCAGACCCTTATACAACAAGACAACATGCTCAGTGATTCCTTAAGACGTCAGCTTGCAAAACAGAAAGAACTTTTAAAGCATCCCAAGAGATATTTTAGTTAAAATTAATGGAAGATTCCTCATGTTTGACCTTCCTTAGCACCTTCTCAGCACATTTGGGTTATATGGAAAAAACAACTTCCTAACACTTGGCATTATTTCCTCCTATCAAGAAAACCGAGGTCCAAACAATTAGAGAAACTTGCTCTGGAATTTCAACTGTTTTCTCTTTTGCTTAGGAGTTTAGAAGCAGTTTACACTGTTTCCTTTGGAAGCAGAGTGCAAAACTAAGCCCATTGCTGATAGGCTTGTTTTTCCCACTTATTTCTCATGGATTTGTTGCAAATATTCCTTGGCTCCCCCAGGACCTGAGAACAGCCGTTTGAAAATCTCTGGTCTAACTTGTATATTTGCAATATGTATCCAGGTCTTCACACACCAGTGGAGATACCCTTAAAACGCACATACCATACACAATGAAGTTTTCTTACAATTAATTCATCAGGTCCTCCAATGTCACCCCTGCGATTACAAGAAGGGGGTGATATAGACAAGGAAAGGAAAATATGGTAGAGGTATATAACTGACTGCAGCAACACTGGAATAGGACAGAATGTTCCTTAAATGACGAAGAAAACTTTTCTAGTATCCTTCTTGTTTTGAAAAGAAAGATGGTGATAGATGGTGGAATTCCAGCTACCACCAAGTTTGGGTTTTAGTCTTACTGCAATAATTGTAAATTTTATTCTCTGGATTTGTCCACTTAATGAAGAAAAGATTGGCTTATGAAAGGGAACATAAGAACACCAGTGTATTCACTGTATTCATATGTTTAATATCCTACCAACTTTACTTTTTGTTACATGAAAAATGGCTTGACATCCAATTCAGAATATTTTGTTTACAGGCATCAGCTAGTTTGTGTGAGCTGTGTAAGCAACAGTATTTTGGGTCATGATGCCAAAAGTCAGAGAGCCATGGAAGGCAAGCTTGTTTTATTAATTCAGTGCATAGCCATAGACGCGATATAGATACAGGATAGGTTCTAATTAGGCCAGGAGACTGGGCAGTGCTGGGAAATGATAACAGGGTACGGCATCTTCACTCTGAGGGTTGCTGTTTCAATCCTAACCTGAAAAACAGTATTTAGGCTGACTGGTGTGCATCCAGTCAGCTTTGCGGACTTGTTCAATTTTATAGTAGTCACAACTTTCTAGTAGTCAAATGGAAATATTATAAAAATGAGTTCACTTGGCAAGCTGATAGGATGGCATATATTTGTCTGCCAAGCCATATCTAAGTATAAGGTACAGAGGGAAAGAGACTAGCTGGTGTGAGGATATCATGTTGTCTCTTCTGTATCGGCTCCTCAGCCTGTCAATGTAATTCTGCTTTTGAGCAGTGAAAGCTGTTAGGAAAGGGGGATCGGGGCAGAAGGATAAGTAGCACAAATATACTTGTAAGCTATGTCATTGCTCTCTCCTCCTCCTTTACAGGCTGTCACTTGGTCTCCTTTTTCCAGAGAAGGCCAAATTTAGCACCATACTCCAGAAGATAGTGAGCTGTTTTGCATATTTCCCTATCTTCTAGCTCAAAGAAAAAAACTTGAAGAAAAATTCAGAATAAAGCAGATTTTTGCCAGTTAGACTTTTTTGGATAATTTTCCTTTAAAAGAAATTAGATAAAGAACAAACTGTATTGACTGCATTTCTGATTAAATACATGACTGATAATAATTCTTTGTTTGCAGAGCCAATGTAGCCAATTTATTGTGCATTATGGCAAACTCTTCCTTAAAAAAAACAGCAAAAATTATTTGCTTAGCACAGAATGGCATTTTAAGTGAACAGAACTGTAAGCAATCTTTTCATAGAGTAAAACAAAGTGAAGTCCTATCTGTTTTCAATGCACATAAATAAATTATGGCCTACATTTCCTTCTCTGATGTGGCCACTCTCTACTACACAGGCAATAAAAAAGAGAAAATTGCTTCATTTTGTGGTCTAAATGGTGGGAAGGAGCCTCTCTGCTTTAATTAAGCTTAGGTGCTTAATTTTGAGAACCTATGACCAGAAATTCAGAATTACTGAATATTCATGGCTCTGAATAAAGTGGATAAGAGTGTGTTAGTGTGCTAGTCCCGGGTGTGTTGAAATGAAGCCTAAGGTATTTCTGATGCAGCACACAAAACCAGATATCCCTCAACTCAAGAGCTGTTTGTAGAAAACTTGAAGTGCTTTTTTCAAGGGCAGTATTATCAGATTACAATCTGATTTACCTTGACTGAGACTTGAGTCTCAGTTCAGGTCTCTCATTCTGTGTTTTCAGTGTCCATGTATTGACATATCTATTACTGTCAATATTATTTAGCACTTATTATGAATAACTCCTCCTTGCTTCTAAGGTGCTTATCCATACGTTGAACAGGAGTTATGAGATTCCTTATAATGAACCTGTGTCACAGTGGGCTGAGAGTCTGAGAGAAGACCTCCAGCTCTTTTCTTCCTGTGCACTCACCATGGAGAGCAAACCTGTACTTACATATCATTGACTTCTGTTTCTCATATTCACCTCTGTTTTAGATCACCATGCAGGAGGGACACAGTCAAGGGGCTCTGATAGAAGAGGATGGCAGGAGCCTTGATTACCAGTCTGAACCCAGCTTGGACATCCCCAGCTACCGGAAGAGCTCCCTCCACAAGACCTATCAGTCTTCCCCCCTCCAGATAGATTCCTTTGCCATTAATTCACGGTCACTGAGCCTGAAATCTGCTGGAAGGAAAGGGACAGACAAAGTGCCCCTTCATCCAATAAAGTCTGAAGGGGCGGCTTCCACCCCTTACAAAAGCATCTTTTCTCCCAATTCCCTGTCAAACAGAAATGGGAGTCTTTCATATGACAGTTTGCTAAACCCCATGTCGCCCTCGGGGAGGAAGTGTATTGCCCATTCTGCGGTCAGCTCCATTGGGTACCATTCCCCATATTTATCAGCCAAAATGTGCCATCTACGGGGGAGCGAGCTGCAACGCCAACCACCACAGAGCTTCAGCCCAGTGCTGGGGGGTCCAGCTCCACATCAGCGAGACCCCTCCCCAGTCCGCTATGATAACCTTTCCAAAACCATTATGGCATCCATCCAGGAGAGGAAAGAGATGGAAGAGAGGGAGAAGCTCCTCCACTCACACCCTGATTCAGTGTTTGCAGACTCCGGTGTCTATGACACCCCTAGCTCTTACAGCCTTCAGCAAGTCAGCACACTCTCTGAAGACCCACGCAGCATGGCAATGAGATATGGATCTAGGGACAATCTGATGGCTGCTACCAGTTTTAGCACAAGGAACCCTATGCTGCAGTCCTCAGTGTCTTCACTCTCAAGTGCAATGACAAGAGCACCAAGGACTTCCACAACCTCTCTGCAAGCTGATTTAGCTAATAATAATGTCCAGTCCCATCAAGCACTGCAGGGCAGGGTGAGCAACGGCTCCTACAAATCCCCAGGCCACCAGGTCCCGTCATCCCCCACAGGGATGCCTAGGTCACCCTCTTACGGAGGCCCAAAGGCTGTCTCATTTGTAAACACTGTGGAAATTACAGAGGTGCAATCAGTGGGAGCACAAAGGTATGTACTGCTTTAGGTGCTGCTTAGCAATGTGAATCTGTTTGCAAGCAAGTGCAGAGCGCTTTGCTGGAGGCACGACCCAGATTACGTTTGCTGTAGGCCAGTGAGTGTGGGAGGTTTGTGGGTGCTCTTCAATTCTGCGACACCCTCATAGCAACCTCATCATGACAAAATGTTTGCACATTTGCTGTAACTTGAACTGCAGGTGGTCAATTAAGATGTAAAAGTCATACTGGTTTCATGTCTTAGCTGAATTGGGTAATGATTTGCAAGATATGAGGCAGATTATCCCTCCCGTTACGCACAAAAGGGTGGAGCTGTTTTAGTTTGCAGCCTAAAGGGAGGCTGGACCCAGCCATTGCTTGGACACAGAAGCAAAGCTGGGATCACAGCACGTGCAGGCATACCCTGCACTAAGGGAAACAGGGGCTGAGACCAGTCCTGGAAATTGTGCTTGGCATAGAGAGCTGTGTATTTAGCTGTGTTGGGTTTCCCATAGTACAGAACTGGTGATAAAAGCACAGATCATCTTGGCATTACCGTAGGGCCTTGCTGCCTCCTTCGTTTCTGTGAGAAAGTGTGGGAAGAGAGAGGATTTGCTGTGCTGAGAGCCTGAGTGAGTGGTATCTGAGCAAGATCCTCAGCTGCAGCTTCTGCATGCGCTTATCTTTTTTTCTCTTCCTTCTGGAGACTATAGGTCTTGGAAAGTCTGAAAACAGCTACATGATCCTGCCGAGGATGCAGTATTTCAGCCAAGTTGAGGCCTGGAGGGCTCATCAGAAATATCTAGGTTTTCTTTGCATCTGGCACTTACTGCATTGTGCTGTCCTCTGGTTAAGGTCCCAGATTTCTCACTGCAATATTATCCAGTATTTTGGGGAAAGTTATTGAAATGTGGGAGAACCATTATTGTAGGTCTCCTGAAGTTTAGTGCCAGCAAGTTTTTCCTCAATGTTTTCAAGTGAATTGTAGTTGTTAAGATGATTTGTGTACTGGTGGAAGACCTAACTTTCAGGAGGTAGACAGCCATTTTTTCTTCTTCATATGTATTAAGGGAACGAGTCTGTTGCAGTGAAAGAAGACCTGTGGACTTCCTTTTGCCTCTCTGCCCTCTGTTTGAGACCTGGATGTGTCAGCTGCTGCTGTAGAAAAAATGCTAATATGAAAAGCTTTTGCCTTTTCTTAGTCTCTGGTTCTTGGTTGTGCTGTCAGCCTGTTGGTCCCACTGCTTTTACATTGTACTTGTTTAAAATGTAGAGCCTATAAATTCACTTCAGTTCAGCTCTTTGAAGTAATGAAAAATACTGTGTTTGGCAAAAGTGGCCAAAATAGCTACAGATCCCATCAGATATTAAAGAAAGTTGCAGACATATGACACCATTGAAGAGGATCTTTTTTACTGAAGTTGCTAAAGTCAAGTCAAGTACCTAGATTAATAAATAAATAGCTTAATAAACTTGAAGTTTTTTACCTAGTGAAGTAAACCTCCCACAGGCACTCTGTGCTTTGTAAACCTAGCACGTTTTCTCTGTCAGTAACACTACAAATGACTTGCCCTTCTCCCCTTTCTCCTAACATTCCCTGCTCCTTTCTGCCTTGTTCCAGGAGGCAGACTGTGTTCTTCAGGAGAATTGCAGCACTGAATTAGGGCTTTTATAATACTTTGGTGAGGCAAATGTAGATTTTGGTCCCTGTGTATTTTGGCTGTTCGGGGATACAGCAGCGTTTTATGAAACCACACAATATTTATTTTTATATTTATGAATGTGTTTTGCTGGTTCAGATACCCACGACTCCATTCTCCAGTGCAAGCACAGCTTAAACACGTAGTAGAAGCTGGGCTGATGTGAGCTGCTGGACCTGCTGCTCCAGCTCCGGGGTACAGCTGTCAGACCAGGTTGCCACATAAAAAGTGCTTTTAGTTTTGGAACTATTCTGAGCCTATCAAGAGCTGTATAAAAATCTGGGGTAGTTTGTTTTGTTTTGCAGATACATGTAAAGAAAGAAATCGCCTTTGGAATACAGTTAATCCATCAAACCCTCTGGCCTCCAGAAAAACTCAGGGTGGTCTGAAATAGCTCAGGCTGCCTTGGTTTGCAGGCAGACAGAAAGCGTTCCCTTCTGGAAGGTATTTCAGCCCCTGGTCACTGCTGCTGGCATGAGCCAGTCTTAAACTTCAGACTGAGGCAAACCCAAGCAGACATCCACTGTGCAGGAGTAAGATGTGAGAATACAGCAGACCCCGGTTGTGCTGGCACTTCCAGAACATACACAAGTTCTTTGGTAGACTTTTATCTAATTACTTTGTGAGTCTTGAGGATGAGATGCATTAAGCTTTAGTGTGTAGTGGCCTAGATTTAAAAGAACTTTTGAGGAAAGCCTGTTGTCCATGCTCCCTGGCAGTACGTTATAAGAAAGGAAATTACTTTAAAAGAGTCCATCCGGAATATGGTCTTTAATTACAGGCATCCTAGAGTGCTTCCTGACTTGATTCAGTTTGTGTCTTCTGTCATAAAGAAGTCTTATACTTCATCTCTCTTATGTCTTTCAGAGATGAGCGACATAATTTTATTTAACTGGATATTTAACTGGGAAGTGTTTTTTCTGAGTATTTTATTTCTGATTGTAAGACATAGTTTGGATAAGGTCAACAGTGGTGACAGTTGAACCCTCCTGTGTCCTACAAATGCTTATGCAATTAATTTCGTTCAACAAAGCATTTAAGCAAGTAATGAAATAAACAAATATTACTGGGGTCTGATCCGCTAACCTAACGGCCAAATGAATTCTCTCATTTCAGTGGCTTTTCATCAAGACTATTGGCTTCAACCAGGTTGCTCCCATGCTTGAATATTTTGCAGCACTGGGACTCAGGGTAACAGGGATAATTGTTTATCCTGAATGAAGCCGTTCTGCTATCATGCTTTGGTCACTAACATTGCATCTTTTGATATTTCTTTTGATGCAGGGATGACATGCAGTTGAAGACACCTCACAGTAAAATAAATGGACAGCCAAAAGGAATATCCAGGTTGGGTTCAACATCAAGTTCCCAGGGGACGCCTGTCAGCCCTGCTAGACACTCAAACGTTAAGAAGGTGTCTGGAGTTGGTGGAACAACCTATGAAATTTCAGTGTAAAATAAAATTAATTAAAAATAAAGAGCCATCCACTCAGCCAGCCATGAAGCTAGGAGCACTGTGAAGACTCAAATAACAACAAAGAAGGAGCAGCAGCAGCCGGCCACTCTCCTTTTCTTGTTTTGGGTTTTTTCTGTTTTCTTCTTTCTCTTTTGGCCAAAAACCAGCTGCAGCCTTATTCTTGAGGGAATAAAATTGTACAGTCCATCAGATTCTTCCTGAACCGACAGGCGGGAACTGGCTACGACCTAACACCACAACCACAGAGCGGATTTCTTTCATGCAAGGGAGCGCTAAAGCCATTGTGCGTGTGTCTGTCCAACAAACCTCTTGTGTACCAGTTGTGCTGTGAAAAAGTATGGTCAGTCCGGGATCATTCAGTTTTTCCCATGCCCCTTCCCAGTTCTTCTGGCCAGCGACGTGTCCAGCAGGAGTCAGAGGCCCAACTGCTGTTTTCCTACCGACGTGGAAAGCAGGCTTCTTGTGCTGGGCAGTCTGCGTGTGCGAGAACTGCTCTGTGTCCCCAAGGCGTTGCAGGTCTAGTTCCTCCTCCTGGGAAGGGACAAAGCAAGGGCACTTGGGCCACGAACGCTGTGTCGTCTTTAAAAGCCTCCCTACACTCTGGTCCTGGATGGGAGCAGGGGAAAGGATAGCAACAGCTTCTCACTGTCTGCCATTTGCCTCCCTGTGTGTGAAATCGTGTGTGTGTGCGCGCGCGCGTGTTCGTCTCTCATGGAAAACAACCACACCACCAGTAAGGATCTTCCACTCTGACCTCTTGCTCCCTCTGGTTTTTAAAGGCTTCTCTGACTCGGAAACAAAACCAAGCAGATAAGAAAGGAAATGTTTAGATGGGAACATATTTTAAACAGCCGTCAGCTGCTTTCCCTGCACCCTCCTTATTACCTGTTGGATTTAGGCAATAACATGGTTTACTGCCTTGCCCTGGTGCCGTCTGTGTAATCCTGCAGCAAGGTTATCATGATCTGTTGAATTTACAGAGTGTGTAACTGAGCCAAGTCTACATCTAAAGGATATAAATTTTCTGTCTGCCTAATTACTAGCACATTCCCTCTGGTCTTCAATACTGTTAGACAAAGGGTTTTCTGTTTGGGTTTTCTTCCCCTGGGGAACAACTTTTTAAAATGATATCAATCAAATCTATTTAATATTCTGAGGTTTCCTTATCCTGTCTCCAGAAAACTACATTTACTTTGTTGGATTTAAAGACAACTTTACTATAAAAAACAAGAAAGGGGTGCATTACTTTTGTCACAAATATGAGAACTCTGGCAAAGCTAATTTTGGGACAAGTGGAATTTTTTTTTCTTTTCTCCATTCCTTATCTCCTTTTCCTTCCCATTCAGTTAGCACCTCAGAAGTCAAAAGTACTGAGATCTGGACCGATGCTAACTAGCCAGATCATGTGTGCAATTAAGAATATCCTGAGCGACTGTTGCCAAAGTAACTAAAAATGATTATTTATCACTGAGCCAGTCAGCATACGAAACCTCGACTTCCCACCTGGTTGTCCTGGTGAATACTTTTAACTAGAGAGCTAAATTTGTCATTTTTCAGGATATTTGTTTCAAGGGGTTGAATCCTTTTCAGTCCTTGACTATAATGGAGAGCTCTCCAGATATTTGGTAGCAATTCAGAATGTGTTGATAACATCTTACTTATTTTCATGTATGTTGAGATTAATTCTTCCAGAAGGCAAATATTGAACTCAGTTTTGCCTGGTTAAAATTTATCTTTTGATTTGATAAATCTTGACATCTGCTGCAATACATGCTGCTTATGTCCCTTGTATATCACATCATTTTTTGGAGAGGAAGGCTGAAGAGAACATAAGAAAGTTAATCATCTCTCTGTGTAATGCTCTATGTTGCCTGAAGGGAGAAACCTGGAAAGCAATGCAGCTGCAATAGGCCAAAGTTATGAGAAAGTGAACTAGAAATCAGTGTGCATTTTATTGCCTTGGTGATATTTTAAATGCCTACTGTAGGAACATTGTAGAGCAGAGAAGGAGTAGTCTTTCTATGCAGATTTGCTCGCTGGCATGTAGAATATTGTCTTTAGTTGGAGGCACCACGGTACCAGAAAGATGGTGGCAAGCTGGATCAGATACAGATGGAGCAATATATGTTAAAAGACGGATGGGCTGGCTGATGAGAAGATTTAAAGGGCTAAAAACATGCCACTGGCTAAGCAATGAAGTGGAAATCGAGTATCATAATTTTACAAATATGCTAGTTAAAAGATGTAAAACCAAAGGTAAATCAAAGGGTTGTCACTGTCATTCTACATTTAGAAGGGGGCAGAAAAGATGGAGGGGAAGCGGCAGTGGAATAGTCTTCCAAGGCAGAGTAAAGGAGACCAACTATTTAGGACAGTCAAACTATATTTGGACAAGTCATTAAAAAAATTTCTGTAAGAGGTGAGCCTGCAGGGGCAAGGGGCTAGACCAGATAGCCTTATAGATTTCTTCCATCTTTAACTGTTATTAATCTGCAACTCTACCCTGATGTTAACTCCTCAGGAAGATGCAGTACTTTCTCAAGGACTGGAATTCACTCTGGTGCATAGAGTATCACAAGACTTACTTGTTTTTAAAGTATCATGTATGCTATATGTAAGCCCTGAAAAAGAGGGGATATGTGACACACTGAATTTGGGCTAGGGAGCTAGACAAGGGCACATTTTATCATGTATCTTTGAATACGTACATGAAATTCATGCAAGCATGGCTGAAAATTTGCACCAATGTAATATTTGAGATTTGCATCCCAGTGATGCTCCACTTTGATCGTTCTTTCTCCTGCATTTATAAATGAAAAAGCTACTGAGGAACTTGAGGGGCCAAAGAGCCTTTGAAGTTAACTACATTAGTTCATGAGAGAATTTCTCAGTAAGACTAAACACAGTATTGTGTGTATAAAGCACTAATATCCAGGGTTATTTTGACATAGTTCACAAGGGGCAAGGGAGGAAAGAACGAATGCACTGTGTCATTACAGGTTCAGATGTAGGGATTATATATTTTGTGAGTAGTTTTGCCCACAGTTGAGAGACATTCAACTTGTTAATAGGTTTACAATGGTACCAAAGTGGTCTTTTTTTTTTTTTTTTTCCTTTTGAGGTTTGCATGTAATTCAGTGCACATAGCCTGGAGTAAATTATTCAAATCTTCTGAAAGAATAATCTAAGCAGAACTGTTAACAGGAGATTGCATGCAGCAAGTCCAGCGTCATTTCCATCCAAGGCACTGAACTTGCAGCTATTTTCTTATAAATATAAGTGTCTGTTTCCATAGCTCCTGTGGCAGGACTGGGGACCTATTTATTAAGCCTAATTTTGGAGCAGAATCCAGCCCACGTTACAGTATAGTTCTTCAAGCAGTTTACAGATTAGTGGTAAGGTTCTTCTGCCCAGATGATAGTCTCTGTTTTTACAGACACTGCAGGCCAAATCTTCAGCTGGTGTAAATTGGTGTGGCTCCATCAATGCTCATGTAAGTGATGCTAATTTACAGTAGGTGGGGATCAGCCATGAAAATCCAGCACAAGTTAACACATCTTGTAAAGTAGCTTCTTTATTTTTGTCATGTTTATTTCACGTTTCAGAAGTCTTAAATCTTTTCAACATGTTTTTATTTTTAGCTGTGGATTGTATTACTTATTTAAAAAACAGCAATAGTTTTTGTTTATTTTATGCATCAATTTTCATTGCGTACTGCATTTTATTAGCCGTTCGTTCCCTGCTCATACACTCCCATTTAGCCTCCAGGTTTTCATTGTAGTACAATCTGCCTTGAAAAGTTGGATCTCTGTATCTTTAACTGTATAATATATTGAGTATTATGAAATTAAATGTACCTTACTACATGGGTGGGAGAGAGAGGAAATATTTTTACTTGAAGCCTTAATATTTTCTTTTTTTACTTCTTTGTTTGTTGACCTCATAGGAAAGTCTGAATAGCAAAGACTCTGAAACTCTGGGCCAAATACTGCACTGATATACAACCAGCATTTGGCCCCCTATGTCAAAACTGGATGCAGACATAACCTGAAGTGAACAAGGGAAAAAAGCCTCAGGGTGGCATATTTTCCTGAAGATCATTAATACAGTCTCAAAATGTGTCTGTAAGCAAGTATGTTAAAGTAGTCTTCAAGTCTTGAATTTTTAAGAAAGGTGATAGTAGGACCTGCCCTAATGTCTTACATTTGCATTTTCTTTTTAAATTCAACAAAACAAAACAAATGTAATTATTCAGTTTGGTTAAAGTCAGCTCTAAGGGTTGCACAGAGCTATGTGTGAGTAGCCATGTGCAGCAAGTGAACTGTGTTGTGTTGCTGTTCTAAAACTGCTAACCAAGCATAATGTTACGTCAACTTGGCCTAAGAGAATCACCTCATGGGCGTTATAATGGACATTCCTCAGATGATGCCTATTCTCCTATAAGCCTAATGTGGAAATTGCAATGTGGTTTTCTTTGGACTATATCTGTGGTCCAGGCTAGAGATATAGATATAGATATATATATATATTCAATATTTTTTTTTGTGTGGGAAAGATGGGGTCAAGGTTGCTGTCTCTGACAGTCTGGAAAGTTAATGTCGAACCGTTTTTATGGTCTGTATTTCACCTGTTCTGCCACCTTGAATTGTTGGAATGTATCCGTGCAGGCTTTGTGGAGCTCTGTCTGTAACCTTTTTTGTGGCTCTCGTAATACATATATATTTTTTAAACCTTTGAGTCACTTCAGTATTTTAAAGTGTCTGGTTTTCCCAATGAGTTACACCTCAGATGCATGCGTTTGCTGAGATGGTTCATGGTGCGCTGCCCTTTTTCACTTCCGCGGTGCAAAACGTGAACTGAAACAGTAGAACTGGAAAGGCCAGTTCCAGTGCAAAATCTGCAGGTGACAAGATATTAAAAGAAGTGATTGCAGGTTAAGTCTCATTTTCAAGGTGCTTATGGTAGAGTAGAAAATATGCTGAGTCTTTAAAAGAGTGTCTCCTACTTGTGACCAGTGGATCATGCTTGTGAGGCCGGTAAATGGTCCATGAAACAACACTAAATGCAGTTTTCTATACTGTTTTTTATTAAAATTGTGGGGTTAATAGGGATCCTGTGGTCCGGCACAATTGTGAATCATTGCTACAGAGCAACTGTGGAAAACATGTTATATTGGTATTTGTTGAAATGTTCTATCCAGGATATCTGGATTTATACATTCCAAAGATGTACAATTTTTAAGCTATCTTCATTATTCTATCTGTTTCTAGTCTTTGAAAATATGTCCATTTGATCTGTAAGACTGGCTTATAACACACACAGTTGCCAAGCCCTCCTAACAGCAGCTGCTGCAGGATTTCTGATGCCATAATTTGCATATATAGGCTAATTACATTAAGCAAGGATCCATTCAAGCATGTTCATTATAAATGCCAGTCATATTTGTGTCTTCACATGACAGAGATTACCTTATATATAAAATGGCCAAAAACATAATCACCAGGCTCCATTGATGTTGGCTACATCAAACAGAGTTATATAAGCTTATAGATCTGTTTTAGTATATTTTATTTAAAAACATCTTGTCTTACAGTGATCTTGGCTTTCCTCTCTCTAAGTAATGGATAAATTACCCAAGTTTGTATTCATTTCTCCATTATTGTTATTTTTTATTCTGCAGGACAAGTTTCAGATCGCGTTTTGGAACTTAATAAGGAGAGACAAAGGAAACGATTTATACAGGTGAATATATCTTTTAAGAGAAGAGCAGTTATATAATAAATAGATTAGAATTACAGTCAAAATAGGTTTTGTTCATCTTGTCACAATAACTTGAATTTTAAAGTAAGGCTTATTTCACAGCTGATGTCTCTGTAACCCTGAAACATTTAAAAAATGTCTTGGTTAGACATTTCGAATTATATTGAGAAATATGATCTACTTTTACAGATTAAAAACAGTCCTAGAGAAGCGATGGTACATTTTACAGTGCCTTATATATATGTGTATATATATATGTATATATATAATGCCTATATGTATATAATGTATACATAACTGTGTACATATGTTCAAGTAAAACTAGTTACAGGTGTCCCTATCTGATGTATTTTAAATGAAACTGATCTGTGTTGACAGAAAAAAAAGATGGTTGTATCAGCAGCAAAATAGGAAACCAAAAATACTTACTAAAACGTAAGCAAATAAAATAGACTGGAAACAGTGTTGCTGCTAGTGGTTATGTTCCAGGCCATGGAAGGCTGGTAGGTAGACCCACCATTTTAAGGGATATTCAGAGAGAAGGGAAAGCAGAAATGGAAGCTTGGAGAAAGTGGAGAATATATAAAAGCATGAGGGATACCTGAGA
Source organism: Pelecanoides urinatrix (assembly GCA_013400755.1). Taxonomy (NCBI): domain Eukaryota; kingdom Metazoa; phylum Chordata; class Aves; order Procellariiformes; family Procellariidae; genus Pelecanoides; species Pelecanoides urinatrix. The sequence continues at coordinate 47,542 of VZTQ01012996.1, read as the reverse complement.
GCACCCCAGTGCTCAGACCTGTAATGGAGAGGTGCAGGAGGAGGGGACGGGCTGTCTTTCAGGGGAAGCTGAGACCTTAGACGAACCATCAGAAATTGCCTCAAACAAGTGGCCTTGAGAAAACTGGCTCTTGGCTGTGACAATAAGAATCCTTCGGCCCCACTGGCATTGACGGTATTTCACCAATTCTTTCAAACAGGCAAACTGATTCCTTCCCCCCAGGTTGTTTTTTTTTTTTCTGCCAATATGGATGCAACACTCATGACTCTAGCTAGATATGGAACAGGGACTTTTGCAAAGCTTCAGACAGTGGATCTTATCTAGAGAGGGAAAAGTGGCTTCTGTGGAAGACACTCTCATCTCCTGACTGTAAGGAAGATTATTCATGTTTCCTTTCCCTTACAAATTATTTCATGCTGTGTTGCCATCCTCTTCACCTTTTACACATGCATCCCTTGTGTGGATTTTTCAGACAGTAATTTTGCCATTTATTTGCAAGGAATATAAAGCACTGACATAGCCCATCCGTATGGTATTAGATCTAGAATATATCTGGCCTGAGGTGGACAGCATACAAGGCTATGTGAGCACTGTGGGCAATGCTGAGGTTTACCAATATTTCTAGACTGTGTTAAGATATTCTGTCTATCCACTCCTCATTAATCAAAGTAATTTCTGCATTTGTGGGCATATGATCAGTCTATATGGCAGAAGTGCACAATATAACTTATGCAGCAGATTCTGACAGTTCATGAGCTTTTCTAGGAGCTTAGTTGCATTTTAGAATAATAGAGGTACCACAGGTAAGTCTTGTATTTAAAAAAAATCCCCTTTCTGAAATAAAATAGTAAGTAATTAAAAAACCTTCCTTTCAGCAGACTTCGTGAAGTATTTGCCATGTAAAAACCATGAGGGCCATATACTACCTCCTAAAGTTTATTTCACGCCTTTGAACTCCTAGCCTCCACATGGGGCTTGTACTATCCATCTATTTCTTTAATATGGGGTAAGCACAGGATTTTCAAGGATGTAGTTGAGCACACACTGTGTGTGTGAAACCCTCCCACTGAACTCAGTGGTAACTGAAAGAAATGGTGGGGAGGATATGTCTGATTAGCTGGAGAAAGGGCAACGCGTGGAAAAAGTAGCCTTCCATACAAATGGAAGAAGAACTGTCGTTTAGTTAGCACTGTTGTTTTGGAATCAAAGCATGCCCATGAGTTTGGGTTCAATAAAACATGTCATTACACACAGTCACCAATGAGGACTCAATGTAGGGCTTTCAACACCAAAATCACAAGCCTTGAATACTTGAGATGAACACCTAAAATGAGAATTCCTGTTTTCAGAGTGGCACAATAACACATTAAGCTGATGAATGCCATGCCTAGCTCACACTGAAATCTTAGCTTCCCTGAAATCAATGGTAGTTTTTTGCTTTAATATTAGTGACACCTTGTTATACTTGACATGCCATTGGGAGTGGCACTCACAGGAATTAGCTCACTGCTATAGTTCATTGACATTAGGACTTCTTCAAGCCTCTAACTTGGAGCTTTTTTCCCACAACAGAGGACAAAGGGGAAAGTGGAATTTCATAAACACATCCCATTTTTGGACCAATTCTATTTTTAATGGAGCTTCTGTCCCTACTACAGAGAACTCTAGGTGAATAGTCTTCATGTAGGCATTTTTGAGTGGCAGGCAGCAAGGGGGAATTTGGGTTTACTAGTGAAGCAGCAACGTGGTGCTCTTCTGCCTTCTGGCTTGTCCTTTCACGTGGTGTGCAGGTAAGTGGCTCCTGGGCAGTGGTTTCTTCCTGCATTCACTGCTTCGGTGGATATGAGATGGACGGCTCCTGTGTGTACCAGTTGCAAAGCACACCTCCCTGCCATGGAGCATACATGCTGAAAGGCTCTTTCAGTTACGTAGGTGCAGAGCACATGCGGATCTTTGAATCACAGGTGACTGTGGAAGCTCATAAAATGGCATTATAATCTGGTTCTAGTCCTGGGTACAGGTGGTTTAGTGGAATACAGTGTTAGTGTCAGCTTTTTCTCTTGTACAGTCATTTGAACAGATGGTGAAAGGGGTTTTGTTGTTTTTTTTTTATAAATACAAACCAATGCTACTTTTTCTTAGGAAGAACTCACCTTGTAGAAACTGCAGTGTCTGAGTAAATTCAGTGAGTAACAGCATGATCCTTTTTTGCAGCCGGAATATTATGAATCCATCTGGCCTTGGAATCAGCCCTTGTTGTCTCATTGACAGATATCTAAAATAACAGACTTAAAAACAGAGAAGTAAGTAGTCATAAATAGGTGGTACTTGGTTATGACTAATTTTTCAGACACACTGTGACACAATGCAGTCAAACTGCTCTGTTATTGGCCACAATCTTCTACATCAAAACGCACGTGCTTTGCACTGCTATCTTGTTGGCAGTTTCCCCGTGTTAAGCTGTGGTTCACAGTAAGAAATGTACCAGTTAGATGTTCAGCTGGAAACACAGACTGCACTTAAGGCACAGGAATGGGCTTCAGGCATTCTGGCTCCGGTTCCTGGCTCCACTACAAATTACTGCTGACTCGTATGTCTTTCCGTGCCTCTTCGCCCCGTGTCAGATGGGGATGCGACTTCCTGACCTCACAAATATGTTGTGTTTGTGAGAGGCTCAAACCCTATCATTCTGCGATCAGCTGTGTAGCTGGAGCCAAGCACATGCATCCCAGAGCTATCCAAGAGCAATATGGCAGATTTGGGGCATATTTAACCTCACATGAAAGCATCACTCCAGGTCGTGTTCTTGGGGAGGAATTTTTTAGATGTCTGTGTGACGGGTGTTGCTGACAGGAGTCTTGGTCTTTCACGCTGACTTTGGAAAGATATTTCTGCCTTGATCCTTCCTTTGACCTCCTGCATATTTGCTTATAATCCAAACCCTCTGCATAACACCCGCACAGCACAATCCTCATTCCAAAAGACCATATGCTTCATTGCCTTAAGCAATTCCACTCTTCCCTGCCTGCTTATTGGAGTAGTTGTACGTATATATATAATAATAACTAAAATTACTGAGCAGAAATACAGTAAAAGAAATAGCTGTAGGTTGGGAGTGACCTCAAAAAGGGGGGACACTGCAATGTGCTGTTGCGGCACAGAACACAGTGAGAGCTGAGTTTCGCAGCCATTGACATGTTGTGGGCTGCTGAGGAAATACAGCCTTTTGCCTTTTTTTTCTTGAGAGCAAGGACTAAGCTGCCATGTTGCCATGAGAAAACTGTTATTAATTCTTGTCTTTTTTGTGTCTGCTTTAATGTTGTACAGAAATATGTATCTATTTATCTACAATACCATATTGATAGTACATGAAGATTATCAAAGAAGGAATAACAGTGTCTATTAGTGCACAAAATAATTCCTTTGCTAGTATGGTCTTTTACTCAACGCTCCCTTTCTAATAAAGCGGCAGGAAAGAGAAATTATTAATCACTGGGATTTTTAACACAGGAAAGCACATCCTGCTTTAAGGGATAGGAAGATTAGGTGTGTGCATGTGTAAACAGAAGTTGCATGAGTTTATTTAACTGTAAAAGCAAAATACATACATTTATTTCCACTTATATTGAAGCACAGAATAGCTACATTTTTTCAAAACCTGTAAAACCTTCATAACAAAATACACCATAGTAATTTACTGTATTTCTCCCTCATTTTTACAGAATGTATAATATAATTCTTTATGAGTATTTTCATTTATTTTTGAAAATAGATTTTTTCTTCAATTATATCTACACTAATTCTAGACATATCTATACAGACTCTCTTCATATATATATCTAAAGCCCTGGGTGCTGCAGAATTGCATTTCAGCACTGGGTCACAAATGATGGAGAGAGTCCTTTTTGGGTACAAGAGACTTGGGGTGTGCTGTCCTTGGTTTTGGTTTATATATATATATACCCACAGAGATTGATCACCAGAAGGAATCTGAGCATCCTGCTGTTGGATGGAGTCATTACACAACCCATGCACCCAGAAATGCTTCACCTGCCTGAAGCAGAGACCTGTGAAGTATCTTTCTAGGTACAGTGTGTCTGTGCTCCCTCCTAGGTCGAACACTGGGCAGTGTTAAGCAGTGAGCTCTTCTGTGGTCTTTCTCTTTGGCCATCAGTATGTGTTACCTGCCACCCAGTGGGGGTGAGGCACAGACCTGGGAAACGGTGACACAGTTTGTGTTTGCAGCTGTGTCGCTGGCTTACTCTGTGACCTTGGGAAAGGACGTCACTCGGCAGCTGTTATTCCAGTATGACACAGAAGTTGAGATCCTCTGGATTTAAATTGCTAAGTGACTTGCAGTGTTGGGTCGTGTGGCCATTCCTTGGGGCCAGATCTGAAATCTGTTGGCAATAGGGCATTGGTTGGTAAAGGCTATATGATGACAATATGGACACTATGCCTTGTGGCAGAGGTGTGGCAGTTCAGAAGGTATTCTTACAGTCCCTAGCTCAGGACAAAGAGAAAACAGAGGTAATGAAAAAGGGAAAAGAAATATCTTCAGCTGACATGAAAGGGAATAGACAGTGTCAAAAGAGCAAAGGGCAGTTGGGTTTATTGCTAGCAAGAAAGATTTCCTCCAGTTTCTATCAGCATGAAGGATTGATTGGCTGGGTCAGGCAGCACGCTGGTAAGCACATAGAAGATCTCTTCTTCCTGTTCCAGATGTATTTCCATCATTATTTTGCAGAAAGACAGAATCTTATAATGTAGGCAGGGCCTTGACAAGGGCGGGGGTATAAGGCAGAGTAATAACATAAATCTTCAGAGCATTAAGACAGGTTTGGCTGGGGACTGAAAGCAGGCTAGCAGGGAGAAGTTCAAATGGAGCTCTGTCCTCACAGGATAGCCATTAGTTTTTGGCAATTCCACATTCGTCTGCACTTATCTTTGAGGGACACCTTTAGTATAAAATGTATTTTTTAATTTTAAGCAGCAACCAGTCTTTCAATGCCATGTGTCTGTCAAATGCACTGTAAAAAAGCTAGAGTGAAGCACTGTAAAAGTAATTCCCCTCCCCAAATTGTTGAAGTTGGCAAGAGGAAAATATTTGAAATTCTTTTCCGGGCCAGTTTACAGTTCAAAGTTATGTTTTATATGACATATTAAATTCTTACAAAACATAAATTCAATCTGGAGCAACAGAAAATTGCTTATTGCTCTTCATTTTGCAGATATAAAATGTTATAGAAGATCTGAAAGGCAGATTCAAAAAACTTAATAAAATGTGTACTGTGTATTTCAGCTATTGCTACAGCAATGGCTGCTGAATGTGCATTTTGCTAATATTTTAAAAAGAATTCTGCATAAATTCATACTAATAGCAACAATTATTTTAGCTAATGAACCTGTAGTTCATTTCAGCTAAGTAATTTTCATACATTCCTTCTTTTTGAAGCAAAATCACTGGTAAATCACACCAGGGTATAACAATAAAGTGCTAGTGGCAAATCAGTTGGGATAGAAAAATCATTCTCTTCAAAGAGTTCCCCTCTGGAGCATCTCCCATCAAGAACTCTCTTTTGAACCCAGTTGGTTTAAAGCTAATAAATTACATAATTAATGCCCCGGAGGAAGCAAACAAGGCATGAGTATCTCTGTTTACCACAGTATAAGAAACAGCGAGCACTAAATGAAATTGCCAAAAAAGCAGAATGAAAACACAAGGCAGAACTTTTTCAAGAAAGCAGATTAAATTGCCACAGGATGTTGTGAAAACCGTATCACAGGACGAGGAGAAAAGCAACGAAGGTACCCTTTAGCACAGCGTCAACTCTGCTACTGATACTAGCAACCCCCTGCATGGGGATGTGAAAGCAATGCTCTCGGTAGTCCAGGTTGACGTTAGCTGATTTCTGAAGCCTAGTTACTTGGATGCTCCATGACTGCCTAATTCTATGCTCAAGAATAAATTCATCACTTAAGTCCTACAACTGGTGACTTTGATAACTTACACTAATGTGGTGGTCAGACTAGCTGAATGCAGAGGGATGATTTTCACCTGAGGGTCCTTAAAATTTCCCTAGGAAATGCATGAGTACATTAGCAGAAATTTGATTGAATGAGCCCAGTTACATCTTTTGGAAGAGAGAAGAAGCCACTGTGCCATTTTGCCTTATCTATATGCATAGCAATTTCCAAGTTGCTATACTCACATACATATGTATATATATACACACATTACATATATATGCATGTGTGCAGATATTTATAAAAGCAACCACAGCCTTTCAATTTTGTGTGCTGTGATTCATCAGCAGCAATAGTTTTTGGCATGGACATAATTTCAAATCTTCTGCTGAGGATGCCTGCCAAAACGTTGTTGGACAGAGATAGCATGAAGAAAGTTATTTATAAATGGGGATAATTAGGTCCTGTGCTTATTAGTGTTGGGAATGAGACAGAAAGACGACATGTGTAGTAATGAGTATTGTAATATGAGAAGATGCTTTCCATGATTTTCTACTAGTTGATTGAAAAAAAAAAAAGTTCTTAGGTGAAATAACATCATTATGTGCTGCTCCCAGCTAGGACATTCAGATTGCGGGGAATGGGGGTGGTGGTGTTATGCTGTAGGACAGGTCTCAGATATACTAATGGAAGTTTGGAACTTCCACAGGATCCAGGTGGTGATTGTTTTAACTGAGGTTAGATTCTGTTTTCTCAGTTTTGAACTTTGCATTTTCTGTTCAAGCAAAAATAAACCCTGAACAAACATAGAAACTGTACTAACTCCTCTGATTTGGAAGCAATGGCTCTCGACCACGCTGTCAGGAGACAGCACTGCTCAGTCTGATGCTGTGCTCATCATTTCTGGCAGCAGAGGCAAGGCTATTTCTGTGTCTTATCAGTCATGTAGACGTACATCACATCCCTTTTTTCAGAAATACTGTCACTGGGACAAATTCATCTTTCCACTGGTATTCTCCTTAGAGGTATAAACCCAGTGGATGCAGTGTGAAATTCATCCACACAGGGTCTGAAAGGGGCTTGTGCTCACACAGTCTCTGTAGAGCACTCAGGACAATGCTCTCAGGCCATTTCTTACTGAAGTGTTTGTCACACAGTAAGTCAAGAGAATAGCAATTAGAATTCAAGAATTCTTAACTCCTGGCTTTATACCAAGCTTAACAGATAGTGCAACTAATATGTAATGTCACTTACGCACACATCTGTGTTTAAACAGTTGAATATCCCATTAACTTTTCTTACTTCTCAAGCTATTTGGACTAATCTCACAATGCTTGGGATTTTTAAGGCCCCAAGCTCCTGAATTCTGGAGCACAAGTCATATGAGGAGCAGCTGAGGGAACTGGGACTGTTTAGTCTGGAGAAGAGGAGGCTGAGGAGAGACCTCATCACTCTCTACAACTACCTGAAAGGAGGTTGTAGCGAGGTGGGGGTCAGTCTCTTCTCCCAAGTAACAAGCGATAGGATGAGAGGAAACGGCCTCAAGTTGTGCCAGGAGAGGTTTAGATTGGACATTAGGAGAGATTTCTTTACTGAAAGAGTGGTCAGGCCTTGGAACGGGCTGCTCAGGGAAGTGGTGGAGTCACCATCCCTGGAGGTATTTAAAAGATGTGTAGATGAGGCGCTTGGGGACATGGTTTAGTGGGCATGGGGGGGTTGGGTTGAGGGTTGGACTCGGATGGTCTTAGAGGTCTTTTCCAACCTTAATGATTCTATGATTCTATAAGTCTCAAGTAAATACTTGCTTATGGGGGTTTCTGAGTTTTCACTAGGTGTGAGGGGAAAAAAATGTCTTTGGCATTGCAGAGAAAAGCTTGAAATACAAAAATTCTACCTCTCCAAAACCCCTCAAACCTGAGAAAAATAAGCGTCAAGCTCATTATTTCTCCTGAAAAGTGTGGGGTTTTTAAACACTGGCACAATACTGACAAGGTCCACTGACTTCAGAAAGATTATTCATGTATTTAAAGGTAAGTGCAGTCTAAGCAAGTGCTTTGCTTGGTCTGGGCCTTAGTCTCTCTGAAACGGAGGCAGTGTTCTGAAAGCTCGTCTAGCTAAATCTGAGCTGCAGCTGCTATTTCTGCCATGTCACCAGCAGAGAATGTCATGTATGTGGCTGACTACCTTGCAGGTTCTCCAGACCTGTAGTTAGCACCCCAAAAACTATTCCATCCCAGGTTTTGCCTACACAGCCTCAATGCAAGCTTGTATGTGAAAACGCTGCATTTAAATGCTTGTTTCCAAAAAAAGGAACAGCACGATTTAGACAGTGTGTGCCAAGCTCATCCCTAGGGTGATTCTTCTGAAGTAAAGAAGGGAATATCTGAAACAGCTCCTGACAGAGTGTAGGAAAGAATATGCATTTTGGGGGAGTTATAATTTTGCCTTTATATTTCTTGTAAAGAATTAAATGGATTGTTAAAACTAGAAATCTCCTAAATTGTGTAATTATGTACGTCATAGTACCTCAAATGATTTTGCAAGCAGAGTGCTTTCTTTCCTGCTAAGTGAATTTTGCAGATCGTGTCTTTTAAAGGTTTGCCAGTGCACCTAAAAACAGAGCTGGGTTTAGGGCCTAGACTCCGGTGCCTAAATTAATATTTAATAACTATCAAATGCAACAGAAGCCAACACTGTCAAGTCTGTAACAACTATAAATTTATTTTCTTTTCTAAAACAAAAATGGTGAAAAAGAGATCAGTTGAACTTTGCAAAAGCAGCACATGCTGTTGCAAAAGCAAATTCTCACTTGCTGATAAGGATTAGGAAAAATGCCCGAATTCTGTTTCATTGTGGTGAGCTACCAGCAGCACCTGTGCTTCGTTAGCAACATAAAAGTTTGCTGTTATCTAAGACAAAAACGTTGTGGGGGGGAAGGCAGTCCTTGAGGCGATAGTATCAAATCCCCTTTTGTTTCCTGGATAGTGATTACAGTAAAATAGTTTGCTTATGTTTCCATTCCTTAGACCATCTGTTTCAATTTAAACCCTTCTGGCATGATACATCATTATTTATTGGAGTGTTACATTAGATAATACAGTGTTAGTATTGCTGTTATAAACCCTTAGTTTCATGAGTATGACTTCAGGGGCAGAACTGGATGTGTTTACTTAATGAAAGGGCTAGAGACTGTGTTAATAAAACTAGTTTACCAGTTCAGAAATTGCTTTTTTTTTAGGTCTTTCCTTTCACAAATACATTTTTGGTGTGTCTTTTGATTTGTAACTCTGAATGTTTGTGTTTGGTAGAGTGAAACCTCCTGGTTTTAAATGACTGAAAGCTAAGATACTGAGAAGGACTTGTTGATAATAAACTGTTAGACACCTCAAGCTGAAAACGCAATACCCTATACATGATGGGATGACATCAATTTTCATAAATCTGCAATGCCTTGTAGCATCCAAGGCACACACCCATGTGATCCTAGAGCAACTGAAGTGCTGGCAGGTAACCCCCCCACCCCTGAAGGAGTGTTCTGAAAGTTTTTATTCTTGCCCTCTCTAGCAACTCTTTTCTCATGCTTTCCGTCAGAGGCAAGGCTTCATAACATCAGCGCGCAGAAGACAGACTTTTATCCTAGAGCTATCCCGTCATTGCAGTCTCAACCATTCTAGGGCGATTTAAGAAGTACAAGGCCTTGCAAGGAGATTTTTAAAAAATTCTCAGTGTTAATGAGACTTTAGGTCACAGTGTACTGAAGAGGCTTACTCCTTACTAAAGGAATAAGGAAAGAGATTCAGTCACAGGAAAGAAGAACAGTTCCTTACAGCTGTATTTGAGATACTTCAGTGTTACTGAAGAAATTTCTTTCAGTCTACTTCAGTTAGAAAGATGGTGACTGTGAGTGAAAAATTAAGAAATGGATTGATCTTCTGTGTTATAAAGACTTTCTATGCTCTAGATAAGGTGAAGCCTAGTTTTAAATATGCTTATAGTGTCTGGGGAAGAGGACAAGTCTTTCATCCTAAATGAGCTTCTCTCTCATTTTTTTCTGGTCAAAAGAGATCTGAAGGATCCTCTAGTGGATAATTCACAACACCTAGATTAAATTCAAGATCTGAATCACTGCTAACATATATATATATATGTAGACTTTCTTTCATGCCAAGATCTCCCTAAATTTTGTGCTGTATTTAACCAACATGGTACTTGCATGGTTGTGCTTACCCTTCAGTGATGCGGTCAGATATGGTCAGGAAGCCAGTATCTGCTTCAAAATATATTTTTTTTTAACTGGTCAAGTCATACAAACCAAAGTTGCTTAAAAGCAGTATTCTCTCTTGCTCTGTAAAAAAATGTATTAAGTGAGCTTAAGTAGCATCATTTTACAACCCAAAAGTTTAAACTAGTGTATCATTTAAATTTTGTTGGATCTGAAGCAGGCCAGGATGACATCAATATTTCCTTTAAGAAGGCCAGCAGTAAGTCCATAGTACATGTCTGAATACATTTGGATCAAATGACATAATGTTTCCTTTTTCTCTCTCTCTCTGTCTCTTTTGAGAATAAATTTACAGATTTTTTTTCTACATTGGGAAGGTGATACATGGTGAGTAAATGTGCATGGGGTCATGGAAAAGGCTTTTCAAATCCACATTTTCCTCATTTCAAATATCCTTTTATTACTGTAATTGTTTTGTTTTAAAAAATGCCTGAAAGTTCATAAATTTTGCTTGCCAGTTGTAGGCTAGAGACCTGCCCTTGCTCTCCCTGTAGCTAATGGTAAAACATCCAAACACTGACTCATGCCTGTAGTGATCCAGGTCCCAGAAAACAGAAGTTCTTCATATTGCTCGTGTAGTGAAGTTAACCCCGAGGGCCGCCGTTGCTCCTGCTGTTGCCACAAGGTTTTTCTGCCTGGCAGGGAAAAGCAACACCGATTGTCAGGCCACATCAGTACTGACTTTTCTGCCAACCGTACTGGCTTTCTGACTTCTGTTTTGCTTTGTTCTGGTCACAACATAGTTAAGAGGCCACCCTAACCTTGGGCACCTTGCTTGAAGGTATCTCTGTATCCAGCCACAGAAATGGGATAAGCCCCTGGGAATCATCCCTGAGTGTTGGACCTATGGCATCAGTAGCACAAGCGTCTACTGTTTTAGCTAACAGAATAATTCCATTAGGGGCTTCCATCAGTAGGTTGTTATCCTCTTAGATGGATTTTCTGCTCACAGATGAAGTACAACACAACAAAACTGGATTAGAATAGTAGCAATATGAATATATATATGAAAAAAACAAAGATCAAGAAATTAAGTAGTTATTAATGTAACGCAGGACCATATATTCAAGCTAGTGGTAACTTTCAACTAAGTGTTTTTAGAGATTTTTTTAACCAAATTGAATTGCAAGTTTTATAAAACGGTAAATGTAATCTAATTAAAAATAACATTTTTGGATTTACTGAGTAAAATCTAAGATAACCTCGAAAGACTTTTGCACATAAATTGTGTAAGTGCATTAGTACCTAAACCAAGCAAAAATAAACTGCAGAATGTGAGCATATGCACAGGAAATTTCTGATGGTGAAGTGTTACTGCAGAAGAATGACATCCAAAATGCAGCACTGAGGCAAACGATCAATATTATCCATTTTCATTTTCTAGCACAATGAGGTTGCCCAGATGTTCAGCAATACATTTTTGCTGAGGAAACAGTTTTGATTGTTGCTTAACAACAGTCTCAAACTTTTCTGGTGGTGAGCTGAGATCAGCCCTGGTGTAACTTGGTGCCACTGTCGTGCGCTCGGAAAACTTCGCGTTGTCTATACTGGGATTTTGATCTCAAGTGTCAGATTATTTGTGCAATTGATGCACCTTTAATAGCACTGAAATTCAAACTGAACCGTATGATTTTAGAATTCCGTTCAAGCAACTGAGAGATTTATCAGGAATTGTAGTTTTTGTCCCATCCAGCTTCAGCCTGTCCCCAAGTCAGTGATGGTATCTGGTGCAATTTTTTCCTTCTTTTGTGAGTTGTTGGAGGTCAAATACGGCAATTGGGATTCAGGTTAGAGGGCAGGCTGCAGGGGGGAATGTAGGATACAAATGGGACAATTAATGGAGAATAGGCGTTACAAGGGATAAAAGAGAAAAGGCATTATGGGGGGAAAAGATTAAGAAGTCATTTGCAGGAAGCTAGGAGACTGAGAACTGGGGAAAAGAACTGTGCTATTTATGAGGAATTGGATGTGAAGTTTTGAAAATTTACTTTTTCCTTCTGGGCTCTTAAGAAGCAAGAATATACGCAGTATAAATACAGTATAAATACACACGCCTGTCTCTACGATAAGGGCTAATACTTCCAAGACAAACTAAAGAAAAAGAATCAAATCAAAATTTTAAAGCTATACCAGAAGAAACAGAAAGCTGAGTGCCTTAAATATAGAGAATGAGGCAGGCAAGAAGGATAAAGGAGGGGAAACCCCATCTAGTCTGTAGCAAATTTTCATCAAGGGTCTCCGATTCACTTGTCTGACCCCTGGGGGCCACTGTTGATCTGTACAATGTCCTCAGGACCTGTAACACAGTCAGATCTACTTCTCTGCCTGCACCACGTATGTGTGAGACAGAGACACAAAGCGGTGGACAGGGGAAAGACACTCAGCTGGAACGTGGTTTAACTTCTTTAGCAGAAAGACCATTTTCTTTTGGGCAGGCACAGTGTCCTTGTAGTTCTGCTGTAAGTCCCGCAGAACGAGGGAGTCCGTTAGCACCATGGCTAAGCAGAGCAGATCTCTGTGCTTGGGCGAGGGAACAGACTCTGTTTTCAGTTGTTCTGGAGTCACTCACACTGACTGAAATCTGGAAACCCTGTACCCAGCTGGCACATTAGTGGAATAACGTGAATAGTGCAATTTGTAGCGTGGGGAATGTGGGTAGGGAGGCGAAGCTTGAACAGGTGGACAGGAATGATAAGAATGCATAATTAAATATGCAAAGGCTGAATAATAGAATCTGTAAAATCTGCCGGCATCCCGAGACTCAGATTCAGTACCATTTCTGTCACCATTTGCAAACTGCTGAATTTAACAGGTAGAAATCAGTGCTGAATTTCGGATGTCAGCTCAGGAAAAAGGTGCTCTGGTCTGCTTCTCTTTCCCCAAGACTTCTGTTGTGAGGTTATTAAGTCAGTACCATTGCTGATCTACAGGTAATTAACGTTCCAGTTTGACCACATAGTTTCTTCTGCACAACACAATGCTCGTGGAGCTAAACCGCGCTCTTGCCTCCGAAAGGAGTCTCCTTGAGAAGCGAGGAGCAGTGTTCGAGCAAGAGAGGGCAGAACGCTGCTCCTTTGTCTGAGGTGGGACGGGAATGGCCAGCCCTGCCGTAAGCCAGCTCAGCTCTGCTGAGGCCACTTCTACTTCCCAACACCCTGGTTCACGGTTTCCAATGCCAGGCACCCAGCGCTGACTGTAGGAGATGGATTCCTATGTAAGCCAGCTCAGGGCTTGTAACTAGACGTGAGGGACGCTTCTCCCGTGGAAGCTGCAGACCCCCGCTGGCGCATGGAGCGCTCCCCGGCACCTGCATTAGGCGGTGAAAAGCAGGCAGGCCTGGAGCTCGTCTCCCCGCCCAGCCCCACCGGGCTCCCAGTGACCCGGCTGGGGCAGAAATCGGTTTTCGACCGGCCAGGCGGGCTCAGCCCCTTCAGCCGGCTGCCCGGGCCTCCGGCGTGACCCCGCAGCAGCCTGGCTGAGGGAGGCTGAGCTGGGGCTGCCCTGAGGACAGGCCCCATCCCGAGGCGGGCTCAGGTCCCCGAGCGCCTCAGACCCCGCGGCGGAGCGAGAGGAGCTCGCCCTCTCCGCGACGAGGAGGGGCTGAGCGGGGCGGGCCGCGCCGGGGTTTGCGCAGCGCCGGGCGCCGCGTCCTCCCCGGCCAGGAGCCTTCGCGGAGGAATCTTGCCCCACGCCGCGCTCCGTCCGGGGCGGGNCTGCTGCCGCCCGCCGCCGCCGCCTCCTGCCCGCCGGCCCCCGGCTGGATCGAGAGACCTGCCGGTACCGGCGGCTACTGGGACAGCAACTGGGACAGGTAGGTGCGGCGCGGCTGCGGTGGCGGGTACTCCCGGCCTCCCCCGCCTGGGCGGGGACGCCGCTCCCGGGCGGCGGCTGAGGTGAGGGACCCCCCGCCTGGGGAGGCGGCGGGAGCTGCCCTTAAACGCCCCCCGCCGGAGCCGTGCGTGGAGGAGCGGGTGTGCGAGGGCGAGGGCTCGGGGGTGGGCGCCTCTCTGACGGGCAGGGGGGAAGGGGAGGTCCCGGGCTGCCCCGCGGGAGCTGCCTCAGCGCGGCCGTGGAGCCCCCGGGCCGGCCGCCTCTCGCCGACCCGGACCCGCGCCGCCCGCGGCGGAGACGCGCCGTGGCGAGCGCTCGGCGCCGGGCCCCGGAGCGGCCCCGGAGCAGCCCGGTGCTCCAGCGTCGGGTCGAGTCCGCGGGACTCGTTTCCTGGTGACATTTTAGGTGGTAAACGGTTGACAGCAGACTGTAGTGGAAATCCTTGAATATTCCTGGAAATTCTTGAAACGCTGCGGCACGCGCGTGCTGTGAAGGGGTGCCTTCGCTCCGGGCTGTTGTACAGTCCAGAGACTTTCCCCTCTGTGCAGATGTGCCCATCCCTTTATTTTAATGCTTCACCCAGTGCGATTGCAAAGCCTCAGGTTCGTGATAAATGTGAACGCCGGGTAGAAGACGTGCCCGTTCTTTTTAACGTGGTGTTGACCATATCTCGGTGTGGCTTTACCTCTACACCAAGGTTTTTCTGTTTAATAACAGGGCCCTTGTGGGTGAAAAACGTTTGCGCGTGCTAGGCGTGCGCGAGGCCTGCTGCTTGTGTTGGCCGTGAAACTGCACGTTAGTGTTCTTAAATCTGTGTAAAGGTAATGGTGCTTTGGACCTAACTTAGTTGTGTTCTGCGCAGTGTTGAAATACATTCACCCAAGGGTTAACTACACTTTTCCTGATTCTTTAATTAGAATGTGCAAATATCTGTATTGAGCCTTGGCTCATTTAGCTTCTGTCTGGTAGAATTATCTCCCCAGGGAGACTTATGTCAGGCTCCAATTTAATCATAGTAAATCCAAACTTAAGCAGTAACAGATTTTTATTGTATAACGCATCCTGTTTTGTTTTTTGAGAAGCTACAGAATGAAATGCTCATATAAATAGGGCTATGTATACCCTAATTATAAAAATAAAACTTTCATTAAATAAGGTTATACCTGGCTACACAATTACATTGAGGGAGGTACTAAAATTACTTGTTTAACTGCAGATCAGGCTTTTCTGGCTCTGCTAAATGGTTGATTTTCTTCAGGGATTCTAAAGTCCTTGCAAACTCCTGTAACCTTTTATTTTTTTTTTTTAAAATGAGTTCAGGAAGTCATATTGTGCTATAACTGATGTAGCTGTCACAGTTGCCTGAACAAATATAGTTAGATAACGCTTAATAGCAGTTAAGGATAGTGTACTATATCATCACGCATCATAGTGTGCAAACAGTGGAAGTGTATTATGTAAATACATTATCACAGATAAATTTTAGTTTTCTACTGGTTGGTGTCTACCAATTGGTGTGGTATGGCTTTGGCTATACCTGGTTGGAGTCTTAACTTTGAATTTTGGATGATGTTGGCAGAAACACTTAACATGTAAAGTTGTTAAATGGCTTATAAATACACAGAGCATCTGACCACTTCTCTTTGGGGGCAGGGAATGATTTACAAAGTCAGGTCGTGAGCAAATAACCAGATATTACAATATTCTTAACAACTGATGGCTTTTCAAGTTTGAAACAAAAGAATGCAAGTATCTTGGTTTTGAACTTCCTGTTGATCTGATATGATCCTACACCTGGGATGTTGCATTGGTCTATGCCACTTGCACAGGAATTGTACAGCTCAGTTCTTGGAGAAGACTAGATACAGTTTCATTCATGTAAAATACTTTATCTGAAAGCTGTTCTAATTAAGCTTCTGTTAACTGGAAAGCTTGGTGTGGGAGGGGGGGGAAAAAAAAGCTTTGAATTATTGTCTAAATTTCTGGGCTTCAGGTACCTTCCTGTATTTTCTGAGTGGTTCTTGCAAATAGTTTTATTTGAAATAAAACTAAAATTTCTGGATTTTGAAGTGTGTTACAAGAACTAGGACATTTGTCAGGCTGACTAATACATTTCAGTGACATGGAGGGCTTCCTGGAAGAATGGTGAAAAGGGTGCTGTCATGGATTAAATGCTACTTTTGTTTTAGTTAGGTTTAAAAATGGTCCCTGGCATTGCCATTGCTTTTTAGCAAAGTTCTGTCCAGCTACGATCTTGGGCGATTTTTTTTATAAGGGAATGCAGAAAACTGCATTTGTCAGCTTCTGAGTGTCAGCGGCCTAAAAGAACCTACTTAAGTCTTAGCAGTATTAAAAATTTTCTTCCTCATAAACCTTCTAAAACTAACTTATGCTAAAAATATTGTTAAGCTTGGTTATCTTCTCATGACTTGTTAAAGCATCTGTTGCTTTTCAAAGCGCATGTTACCATTGAGTAATTTCAGAGGTGCTGGGGGAGAGAGGGCAGGACTTTCACTCAGGCATTTCTTGTTATGTGTTTCTGCCATAGGATGAATTAATCTCTATGTTACTTTACAAACGAGCTTGAATTTTTCAGACATTTTTTCTATTTTTCAAAGGTATCTTTCCAGCAATGTAGTCTCTACTGAATCAAAAGAAGTATCCTATGAAATAGCAATGGCACTTCTTGTTATTGGACTATTGTTTCATTTTTAATGCCTTGCTGAACTTTGTTAACAGCCTAAGGAATTTGTTGAGCCTCATTGTTTAATAGAAATCATGTCTTTACTAAAGCAAAATGGATGCAGGGCTTGTTAAAGCCAATCTTGCTGTAAACTGTAGAAGTGGGTATGTGAAGCAGCACTTTTCTATGACCAAATTACTTTGTCTCAAACCGAATAAAAGTTATATTCTTGATTAAAAATCTATAAACAAATAAAGAAACAAGTTAAATTATAATAATGGAAGAAGTGAGGTCTGGTATGAATTAAGTAAATTGACTGTTCTTTAGGTATGAGATCAAGGGAAAGGATTTATGCTCCAAGGTGGAGAGACATAGCAAAAGGATTTGTATTAATGGGTAGAGGATCAGTGTGGAGAGGGGACCAGAAGACTAATCTGTGAAGATTTTTGACGATGATAGTGCAGTGTCGGTGACAGCAGCGGGAAATCGGTGGCACTAATCAGTGACGCTGGGGGAGGGAGGGGAAGATCCTCTGTGTGCTGCATCCTCTTGAGGAACCGGATCAACTGGGTGATGTGGAGGAGGGAAGGTTGTGGTATGCAGAGAGGGAGACTAATGTGCAGTGTGATGAAATGGGTGCAGTGTGATGAAATGGGTGCAGTGTGATGAAATGGAAGAAAGATTGAAGTGGCATGAGGGGACAGTGTGATGAAAAAGATGAAAGGATGAATAAATACTCCAGGCTGGAAAACAAAAAAGTGTTACTGGAGAGACCTGATGTGAGCTAGTTTAAAGCACAAAATAATTGTCAATGTGCGCTGCAGAAAGTTGGAGTCTTCCTAGGAAATTGTTGGTGGTTTTTTTTTTTTTTTTTTTTAGTCATTTGACGTAAATGTGATTGATAAAGTGCAAATTTTGTAGGTGTTACACAGGGCCTTGTCGATGTGGAACGTTTTCTTTCCTTTATGATCAGTCAACACCTCTTCCTCTTTTCCTGGATATCAGTCATGGTTAATTGTTCTTGTCAAAAAACCTACCATTATACCTGTGACTGAAAATCAGTGAAAATCCCTAGAACAACTGTTGAATTGACAGGAATTCAAATATAAAGTCTCTGATAGTGTTTACAATCTTCTTGTCCAGACAGACTGTAGCTTTCTTACGTTTTAGTGTACGCCATCTGTTTGTGTTAGGATTTAGCTTTTTCTGTTGTGTTTGTTGCTTTTTTTTTCCGCAAGAATTAATTGAGAGGTGGCTATCGCTAAACAGCAGATTTATCTGTGTCAGTTACACCTTTCAAACTTTCGGTTTTTTAATGCAGGCTTTTATTTATAGCGCTCACACAATGGTTTGAATCAGTTTTGTGATATAGATGGCTAAATAGTCAATTTTAGTATTTCAGCTATATCTAGAACTAAGGCAAGACTACCCATCTGTAAAACTCCTGTGATTTTTAGTCTCCCCTATCTAAAAATGGCATTTTAAATGTGTTTGTTTAGACGTGAACCACTGGCTCTTATCAACCTCAAAAAGAAAAATGAAGAAACTGGGGAAGAAGAACTTGCCTCACGCTTAGATCACTGCAAAGCAAAAGCCACCAGGCACATATTCCTTATCCGTCATTCTCAATATAATTTGGATGGCCGGGCTGATAAAGACAGAACTCTGACCCCACTTGGTATGTATTACTAGAAGCATCGTACTTTGCATTTTGAGAAAATTGTTTTTTACGTGCTGCTGTCTTGATGAGTACAGGTCAGTAACTCAGCTCTGTTCTGGGTCTCACTGCCAAACCTTAGTCCACTTTCTGGATCCATTGTGGCAGAAACATGTCATGAATAAGTTTGGGTTTTCCGTTTTTGATCCTCTAAATCCAAATATTAAAATGTGCTTTACAGAGTTCTAAACACACTGAGTTGTAAAGAAACTTCACAAAAGAAATTTCCAATTATCTTAAGGTTGCTTAAGCAAATTTTCTTGCTAGCTGACATAATTCCCCAAAGCTAAGCTTTTAAACTTAGCTCTATGACTAACTTTGGGATAGATTTCTCTTAAAAGGTGGCAGTGTTTCTGTTAGTTAATTTGCTGATTTATTAAAAAAAAAAAAACAAATTACCCCGACTTTCCTTTCAGTTGGAGTGTTTATAAGTAAATACGTTTCACTTTTGCTACTAAGCACTGTTTGTGGGAATACTGCTAATCAGTTACATGAAATGAGGATAACTTCTGTCTCTGTTAATCTTAATTCATTGATCCTGCGATTAGGTCTCAAATGTTAATTAGTATTATTTTAATAGAGTACTTAAAAAACAGTGGACACTTTCTTGATTATACGTATGCCAACACTGTTTTGAGGGGGGAAGAATTACTGTTGTGCAGTGCTGCTTGAGATTTTGGAAGCCTGGTGCCAAATGTTTAGTATAAACACGTTTTTTTGCCCCCAAGTCTTAATCACCAGTGTGCAAACAGGAGTGAAATGCTAATTTCAGGACTAAGGTGCTGTCTTAAATTGGTAACAAACTGTAATCTTAATCCTGTCTCATCCTGTGCCTTGGGTAAGTTACTTAAACTGTGTTGTCTTTTCCCCTACCTGCCTGAGAGATGGAATAAAGCCTTCCCTAAGATATCTAAGTGCTGTGGTTCTTATCTGTTCCAGATGATGTTGCCTTTATGAAAAATGCGCTGTCATGTCTGAGTGAATCTGTTTGACACAGTCTCCTCTTCCATGTTCCCTGAACATAGAGATGGCAGCCCTGTCTTTTATTGGAAGTGGCTCCCTTGGGATGGGGCTAGCAGGGATATTGAATACCTTAGTGGAAGTCTCTGGATAAGTTTTGATATATAAATATATTTTAATTTAAAAAAAAAAAACAACCAACTAATTTTTCCTGCCAATGGAAATATGACTTGAAATTGTCCAGCCAATAAGCTTGATTTGAATAAGTAGTGACTCTGGTAAAAATGTTTTCCAATTACTTTTTGAAAGGAGAAAAACTGACATCAATGGAGACCTTTTATGTCACTGAACAACTTTTTCTGGTAGTTTGTGTGAGGCGCGTAAACGAGTGTCACCAATTTACATCATGAATATCATTTTTAAGGTCGAGAGCAGGCTGAACTGACTGGACACAGGCTGGCAAGTTTGGGATTAAAATTTGATCAGATTATCCACTCCTCCATGACTAGAGCAACTGAAACAACTGAAATTATAAGCAAACATCTCCCAGGTAAGTGACTTCCCTTAATTTTTCATTGTCTTCTGATCCTTAAAACTGTTTCCAGTAGGATTTTAAGGTTGAGATGTTATTTAACCAACTCCTAGCCTTGTATGAATATGTCTATATTTATAAAGAAACTAACAACCTTAATTCTGCTTGTTTCCATTTCATCTTTAAAACACAAGAGGGATCTGCCCTTCTGAGTGACTAGCTGCTACCTGTATGTACTGCTGTGTAGGAGAACTCTGCTGGTTGCTCTTCACTTACGCATTTTTGTAAAGCAAAGGCTGTCACAGGTCACCAGGATTGTCTCAGTCCTCAGTCTCAGGGGGAAATAGCGCAGGAGAGAAGAGGATCATAAACTCCAGTTCTTGTGGTGATGCTTGCTGGGTTAGTTAACAGGCCTTTCTTGCATGCTGTGCTATCCTATCTGCAGGGGAAGATGTGGCACACTCACAAAGGTGTAGGGATTTTTTAATGTGGGTGCTGTGTTTATACGGGTTTTTGGGTTGTTGTGTTTTATTGATGTTATTTTGTTTTCTTGGGTTTGTTTTTTTTTTTCTTCTGCCATTCAGACATACCAGAATCTAAACTAAAGATATTTGACTATATAAAATTCTCTCTAGTATTTTAGCAGATATTCAGGCATGACTAGCTGAAGGTCAGTTTTCTTAACCATTCTGTGTTTGTTTTCTTAAATATGCTACTTCAAAAAAAAAAAACCCAAAACCAACAAAACAAAAAACTCCAAACAACCCCCCAAGCCCCAAAACAAACAACCCCCCCCAAACCATCTTTCCTTCCTCAGAGTAAGAGATTAAAATAGTAATATGAATATTAAATATCAAAAGTGTAGCATTAACATTAATTAGCATTAATTAGCAGCAAGCATTAACTGACATACAGCTGTAGGTTAACATCCTTGCAAGTGCATTTCTTCAAAGTGCAGTAGACTGGGAAGACACAACTTGGCTGTGCCGAGCTGGTCTGGCTGTTCTCAGCTGGAATAAACTTTGCCTTGCTGATGACAAAACAGTTGTGTTGGAGAGATTCACACCCCGTGATAGGAAGTATGTAGATTAAAATGGTCTTCAGGAGGGGGAGGAAGACTTCCTTGGAGAAAGAGTATGAAAAATGTATTGATTGTAGAGTTGTGGGCCTGTTTGCAGTAGCAGGTGAAGTAACAACTCCTTTCTGAATGTGTATTTACTATTTCAGGAGTCAAAAAAATTAGTACTGATCTGCTGAGAGAGGGAGCACCTATAGAACCAGACCCTCCAGTCTCTCACTGGAAACCAGAAGCTGTGGTAACTTTTTACTTAAAGTTTTTTTTTTTTCCTGTATTTGTTTTGTGTTGGTTTTTTTAACATACTTTATGTTGACTGTAGTGATAACTTGCAGTGTCTGAGCTGATGCTTTTCATCATAGACCTTAGATAATTGCATACTTTCTCCTCCCCAAGAAGTGTACAGAACAGTTAAAATTACTTACAATCCTTTAGTACTAGTTCAGCCTCAAGTGTGTATCCCTGTAAAAAAGAACTCTTTAGAAGATGCAGCCCATCTGCAAATGCCGTGGCATGTGCTGCTCTGAGCTGTGTTTAATTCCGAACTCTGTGCCTTTAGCAGTATTACGAAGATGGAGCTCGAATTGAGGCTGCTTTTCGAAACTTCATTCATAGAGCTGATGCAAAGCAGGAGGAAGACAGCTACGAGATCTTTGTCTGCCATGCCAACGTGATCCGCTATATCGTGTGCAGGTGTGTGTTGGATTGCATGTTCGTCTGTGTTCTTTAAAAGGTCATAGTTCTACTGAAATAGTGTTGGTGTACGGCACCGCTGAGCAAGGAGATGGGTTGATTCGGCTTGTTTGAAGTGGTTGGAGATCAGTGCCTGCATTGTGAGCAGCTGCTTCTGCAACTTTATCACAGGATTAATTTGCAGATAGAGGACAAATTTGAAAATTAGAACACCTTCATTCTAATTCTAAAGTGAAAATGGCTAAATCGGTGAGACTCAAAACCTTTTTGTACATCTGAACAGTCTCTTTAATACCATATGCTTCTGCTTCCTATAAACCTGAGGACAATGCCTGCGTGGACTGTTGGAAAAGACAACAAATAGAGCATCTTTGAGATGACGTGAATTTGATCTTACATAATGGAAGATTCATTTAGTTTTGGGAATTCTTTACTAATGGAAATTTTCGTATTATGTTCAGGTTGTATTAGTGTGTTTTTGCAGTAACATCCAGTATTGGATTAGAGGGGAGAGTGGATCTTTCCGCTAACATCAAGGTTGTTCATGAAGGAGAAAACAGTTCTGGATCTTTGTCTTCTCTGTATCCAGTCAGCTGAGTCTGTTTTATTCCTCTTCCCTATCAACAAAGCACTGTCTGTAAGATAATTTGTCTTAAGCAGGACAGATGTGATTAAACTTTAATCTGATCAATACCTACAACAATTTCAGTTAGCTTTATTTAGCTGAGCTAGTTAAATGCTAGCCTGTCTGCTCTGTGGACTGCTTTAGAGCTCTTCAAAATTGCTATACTTAAAATTATTGATCAGGTAAACAGAATATTCTTTCCTGTGCCAAAAAAGATCATCTTGCTGCTACCAAGGCTTTTTCTGAAATAGCCGTGTACTTTTTCTCTTTGCTGTTTCTTCCCTCTTCTTTTTAATTTCTCTTCTGTGCCTTCCATTCCAGGCTATCTGACACAACTGAACACAATCCATGTAGCGTTCCCTTTGAATCCAGCTTGACTTGTAGCTGTTACTTAATTTCTTAACCTTTCTAAAAGACTGTCATAGAGCCAAAACCAAGTTACTCCTCAGTATCTGAGGCAAAAGATTTTTGAGACAGCTTCATATTTTCTCCAGCTGTTTACTACAATTGATTGAACTCCTGAGGCTATTCAGTTAAGAATTTTAGAATAGCTGGAGACTAGCTGTGATACTGTGTTCCTACAAAAAGCACAAGGTACTTTTTCGTGCCACTTCTGGGGAACAATACAGCTGATGGGAAGTAGTTCTGGTGAATTTCTTCCGTAGGCACATACTGGCAAGTAGAATGAATCCTCTCTCACTACCTCTTCTCTGCTGTCATTACGTACCTACCCATGTTGATAAGGCTAACGTAGTGCCTGGAATCGTGCTGTTTGCCACTTACGCCTTTGGTCTGCGGAGGAGGCCCCTTGGGGCGGTGAGCCATCTTCTCTGCTTGTCCTGAACCGCGCAGGGCTTTGTGGCACCGCAGTTGGCTCAGTGACCACCTTGAACCTGTGCCGTCTGTCGTCCTGTTTGTTACGAGGTTGCTCAGAGCACTCCCAGCAACCTGACTACGTTAGAGCTTCTGCCTTCTGTCGATTTGAATTAATCCTGTCTACAGTAATCATACCCATCTGCTGCACTCTGCTTATGCAAGTGCATTGTTGGCACTGATCCCGTTATCAACGCTGCATTTTCATATTAATTGCGCAAGAAAAATATTTTTTCCAAGGCTGGGAACATTTGCATGCGAGCTGCAGAATGACCAACAATTTTCTTTTTTTTTTTTTTCTTCTATCTGGAACAGAAGGTGATGCTGTGAGCAGCATGTTAATGTAAGTGTTTATGAATGAGTAATTTATTTATCTTTTTTTTTTAATAGAGCATTGCAGTTCCCCCCAGAAGGCTGGCTGCGAATGTCTCTCAACAATGGCAGTATAACTCACTTGGTGATACGTCCAAATGGGAGAGTGGCACTTCGAACACTGGGTGACACAGGTTTCATGCCTCCAGATAAAATCACACGCACCTGAATGAACGAAACTGATGGCTGGCCAGGAGCTGCCTCTAGTCTCTTTGCACTAGTACATTCAGCTGCAGTACCACTAGATTATCTGTTATGTTGGGTTGGGGTGTGATGCTGTCTTAAAAATGTTCTTTAGCCCCTCACCTCCTTCATACATATTCATATCTGCCTTTCAGTCCAGAAAAGAAGAAATCTTTGTAAGCCTGAAGCTGTCCAGTCCTCCAGTATTCCCCAAAACTCAAAAGCTGAGCTGTGGAATACAAAGAGGTTGAATGTCTGTGTGCTCAGCAGCTGCAAGAGCACTGACTTCCCCCCGCCCTGCCCTGTGAAGGTCTATAACCAAAGCTTGCTCCTGTGGGTATTTTTCTTGTGCAGGAAAGCCAGTGGTGCGGGC
The DNA here is from genome assembly GCA_013400755.1 of Pelecanoides urinatrix. Lineage (NCBI taxonomy): Eukaryota > Metazoa > Chordata > Aves > Procellariiformes > Procellariidae > Pelecanoides > Pelecanoides urinatrix. The sequence continues at coordinate 23,376 of VZTQ01012996.1, read as the reverse complement.
ACTGGAAGGAACAGCCTTGTGTCACACTGCAGCTAAAACTGAAGATGAGCCAGCTTGTTGCAGCTCTTGCAGAAGATGTGACAAACAGGGTTCAAAGGGATAAGGCTTCAGTTTTGTAAGCTTGTTGAGGATGTATGTTTATGTTGTGTCACTGTTCCGCTCTGCCCCCAAAAAGCTCATGTAAACTGTGCCTGGAGGTTGTAAGCATAAAACAAAGAGGGTAAAAAAAAAAAAAAAATTGCCTCAGAGCTGTGGTGCTAGAATTAACTGCTGCTTTTATTAAATGTTCCTCCATCCTCAGGAAGTACTTTAAGCTATTCGGAACAATGTTTTTCAGTCTCGTAAAGCCTTTAACTAAAGCTTGGTCTGTAGAAGGATGTAGGGATGAGTTTGTAGCAGTGAGATGGAAGGAAGGCAGCAATCTTCCGCAAGTGCTTCCAGTTACTGACTCTTGCATTTTTGAGGAGCAGTGTCTTTCATTTCTGCATTCTCCCATTGGTCTTTCTATGTCGATACCTTGCTTTTAGAGTAGAGAAATACCACCGAGTTCAAGGTAGTGATACTTCAGGTCAGAGGTTCTGCAGCATTGGAGCAAACTGCTGCTTAAAACTACTGCTGCCTGAATGGTGAAAAAGTATCTGTGGGGTGGCTTTTCTAGGCCAAGTGCGTCGTAGAGACGTCAGGCAGCATGCTTCAAGCGGCTCCTTTGTACAGCTCCAACAGTGCTGGACTCGTTCTAGGAAAAATGCGGGTGGACGAGAACTAGGTTTCATTTTTGAGGGAGGGCTCAGAGGCATTTCATCTTAAGGATGTTTGCTAGGCGCCCGAACCGGTGTAGTAACTTAGCTCACTTCATACCTGGAATGTTGAAAAATTTCACTGTATGCATAGTCTGTCAAAGAGAAATAACCTGTTTGACTGGTTCTCTTATCACCAAGAATGTTGATGAGACCTGAACTCGTTCTGTTAGAGCTCTATGAAGCATAATCATAGCGAGACAAGGTTTAACGGCTTGTTTACTACAGGACTGCTGCACCAGGATGATTTCAAGGAAAATGGGGCTAGTAGGGAACAAAACATGATCTTTGTGTAGTGCAGTTGTGGGGTAAGAGGAAACCATCACAGTGTACTTCTCATCGATGCAATGAGAATAACTTATCAGGTTTTGTCTATTAACTTTTTAAAAGTTTGGAATAAAATAACTGGTCTGTCTTTCTTTCTTGCCTCTTCAGTTGAATAGTTGTATGACATCTGCTGTAGAACGTATGGCTGAAGTGCTGTGCAGTGACTCCTGTGTGTTTCTGCCAGCTGAGCAGCCTTTGTATCCTGTGTTGCCTGGGGCAACAATTCATTTACCAACTTTGTCCTTCTAATGCCAAATATCTGAAATGTGAACTTGAGATAGGAGCTAGCTCAGAGTTAATTATCTTAATCTACAGAAGCATGTGTGCGAGCACTGTAGCATACGGGAGGGGACGGCCGCGCTCTAGTCACAGCCCTTTGGATCTTGGCAGTTTGGGAGTTAAAGGGCTGTCACTTACCAGCACGTGGAACAGGAGCACCAAAGCTGGTAAGATGAAAATTCTGTGCATTTTCATTTGTGTGTGTGTGCGTACACATCCCCTCTCACATACATACCCTTCTCCACCCCATGCCTATAACCAGGTTCTTGGTGAGGCAGAGGACACACAACCCCCCTTTCCACATGCACAGAAATTAACAGTGTTTTCAGTGGCACTTAAGTGTGTGTGAAGTACATAATTTTTACTGTATGCAGAGTTCCTGTCTCTTAAATATTTTGAAACTGTTCTTCAAGTCTTCAGTGGCATAATCCAAAGTCATTCTGCACACACACACAAAATATGCATGTAGTTGTGTTAGTGCAGCCTGGACAAGTAATTTGCCATGTCATGGTTATCAACCCATAAACTAAACAGTGTGTCACTTTTAGCTACTCATTTATTTTTTAACAGAAAGCAGGGTAAGTCTATTTTTAACATGACACTTGGCTAATCAAAAAAACCCCCACAACTAATCTTTTGCACCTTTAAAAGTGAACTTTGGCCAAGAAAACACAATTCAAGCACTATCAATCTGATTTAGTTGTGGAAGAGCTTTCTTCACAAGCATGAATGATCAAATTACTACATAAGTTGCTATTTTTTTTAATAATTGAAGTAAATATATTGTTAGAAAAATGACACCTTAAGATGCAGTGCAACTGGACTAATGCACGTGATATTAAACACAGTTAAAAAAAATTACTCTTGACCGAACCAAAACAAAATTACAAAGTGAAAAGCAAGGGTTTGGGGGTGGAGGTCTGGGGGGTGTGTGTGTGTCTGTCTACATGTACATACCAATAATATACTTTTAAATACTAAAAAAAGAAAGCAAAGCATAATACGGGGAAAAGAACCAAAAGGAAAAAAGTACTAGAATGTTAGTATCAGTCTCCCGGCTCTGTAACAAACTTATCAAAAGGGCAACATCACCATGTGACAGCTCAAGAAGGACCACGGTGGAGAAGAGCAGCTGCACGCACAGCAACTCGCCACATGAATATTTGGCTTTAACATGATATTAGGCAATTACTCATCCTCTGAGTAATTTCTCCAGAATCACAAAGATGACATTTACATTAAATTATTGAAAAAAACCAAAACTAGACAAAACCCCAAACCAAAACCAAACAAAAAACCCCAAACCCTATAAAGTAAAACTAGGAATTTGGGACCTAAAACAGTTGTTTGAGACCACGGAGAGTGCCGCATCAAAAACCAGACTGAAGGAAAAAAAAAAAAAACACCACCTTATGAAAGTCAGTTAATGTACTTGGTAACAGCAAGTTATGTTTGGTTTTTTTAAAAATGTCTCTTAAAGAATGATATCCCCCTGCCCACCCCCCAGCTGGTTGTCTGGAATATCACTGAATGACAGTCATTTGTGTAAAGTAGCTCTTAGTAATGTCCAGCTCATTGGAAGTAGGCTTAATTATAAAGAGCGAGCTAAATAAGCCTTTTTTAAAAAAACAATCTCTAAAACAGGAATGCTCTCCCACAGCAGAGAGTTATCCCACCAAATAATCAAACTTAGAAAGAGAGAGACATTTAAATACGTTCCGTTCAGAAAGCTCAGAAGAAAAACTATGTTTTATGTGCCAATAGTAAGTGGATGCCACTTTTTTTTCAAACTTCTAAAAGAACAAGAATTTAATTAAAAAAAATCTGTTACAAAAGGCACTATTAAGCTTGTAAAAGCATTAAGTGCAGGTTTTAAGGTTTGTACCAAATCATGAGCCTACTGAAGGGTGTACAGTTTGTGTACAGAACAGTCACTCTGCAGTGCAACAGCCGTCAAACCTATCAAGCTCTGGATTCTTAAATCCAGCCTCTGCAGCGGTGAGACCCACAGGTGGTCAATGGGCCGCTCCCGCACTGCACCATCCCGCCGGCTTCGCTCAGGCGCCTACGGAGGTTCCAGGCTTTCCCACTTACTGTGCGGCACCAGTGACTCCAAATCCATCCCTTTTTGCCAGCACAGCCTCGGCAGATGTTAAATTTCTGAACAGATCTATGCTGTAACAATAGATAGGGTTTTTCTTTTTTCTTTTTTTTTTTTTTTTTTAAACTAGAGAGCTATCAACACAAGAGCACTCTGTTTCTGGAAGCCTTCTTTCAAGCAACAATACAACCATTAAGCTTGATACGGAAAACTGTCTCGAGTTTTGAAAAGCATTCTTCAATCTCAGCATCGTACTGTCGAAACAAGTCATTCTTACAGAAGGCTAAAGAATAAAATTATTGACTGCTGTAACAAAAACTCATTACCACATCAAGACTGGAGACATAGTAAAAGCTTAGATTTCAATAAAAATATTTTTAGTCCTTATTCCTCTCTCTTTACAGTTGGGAAATAAGGACTAAAAGCTTAGATTTCAATAAAAATATTTTTAGTCCTTATTCCTCTCTCTTTACAGTTGGGAAATAAGGAGCCACATCATGGGTCACTGGCTACCACTCTAATATATTACAAACTAGCCCATTAAGGTATCTTGCTGGTAGATTTGCTGAAATTATTGCTGATGTGCTTTTGTGTAATAGCTATTAAAATCTGCTAATGTTAAAAGCTTCTGTGGGAAAAAAACAGCTAATTTTTTTTTTTTAATCTTCAAACTAACATTTAAAGGAATACCAGTAATTTCTATAGTGCCCCTTTACTAAAACACTCAGTATATCACAGTGTTCTTAACAGCCTCAGAACAAGCAAAGACTCAAGGTTTTCTGTGTAAATAGGTGCATACATACACACATATATATGTAAGAGAGAGTGTGTGTGTATTCAACTGTCTAGACCGAACTGCTGCTATAAACACTTACTTTCTGTTTATGCACAGGGTTTCACATTCATACTCAGAACTGCAAAGCTGTCCTTACCCAGGCTTTGTTCTAGGCTTTTCACTTTGAGCATTCCCCCTGCAAGTGGAAGAACATTTTACTTCTTGCCACCAATTTCCTCTGGTAAGATTCCTGTTTAGGGATGATGTGCTTCCTCCAGACTACCCGAGCAAAAGAAATGCAGCTGGGGGCTAATGGGTTCATTTCAGCAATGACAACTGGTGACAGTAACACCACCATTTCTAAGTAAAGGTTCAGCTCACTGCTTTACTGGCAACAAGGGTCAATTCATCACTACTGGACAACTGCACTGACTGTCACTTAACTTCTTGCGTATCACCAGTAATCTTATCTCCTATATGGCATAAAGACATATATTCAATTTTCTTTAACATACAGTTGTCCTCAATTGAGGAAAAATAAATAGCCAAGTACAAACCTCATGTCACTTCAGTAACATCGTAGTTTTTTCCTCCACTCTAACAATGAAAATATAATTGAAGTCCTAGGAAGGTGAATCATATTTTAGTGGGCAGGAGGCTCTGAAAAATAACGCAGTTTTAACAGGGCATGGTTGACACAAGCTGGACTGTAGCGCCCAGGACTCCCAGGCTCTGGAGAGAACGAGGCGGCATTGCTGTATTTTCCTGGACTTCCTATTACGGGGCTACTTCTTCCTGAATTAGAATACGCTGAAGCACTTGGAAGGCCGGCAGCGATGGTTCGGGACTTGAATCTTGCCTTCAGCGCTGGACTTGGCCAACTGAAAGAAATAAAAAGTCATTTTGCATTTTGTTAAGAAAACTGCAATAAGGAGAGCAGTACTTTTACTCAGTATCGCTTGTAGATCTTAGAAATGATGCACCAGCAGAGAAGAATCAGAACTGGTAAGAGACAGGTCTGACAAGCAACAGGGACAGCACAATATATTATATGTAGGCATGTTGCCTCATCAGTGAGATGTCATTTGCTCCAAAATGGCCATTAAGAAAAGAAACATGTGCTTGTGAAGCACCTGGAAGATTTTAGTCCATTGCCCCCACTAGAAAAGGGCATCACGATGAAAGCTGACCTGATCTCAGTTAGTGCCGCAGCTATTCTGTGGCCGAATGTGATCCCCCACTCCTTTTTGAAAATAATCTTGGTGTTGCCACAGAAGCAGTATCATTTTTCTATATAGTGTCAGATTTTTTCTTAAATCAATGAGAACTAGGATCAAAAATTTCTTTGAAAGCACAGCAAAATATTTCCTTCGTTAAATTAAAAACCCTTTTCTGTAAAAACCTTTCCTTTTTCTCTAAATTTTATCTTCAGCAAGGCAGAACGACCAAAGGTTGATTCTAGCTTATGAGAATCATTCCTGTTCTTTTCCATGTGAGGCCATTTCTTAAGATGAGCCACTATGGAAAATACGCTATAAGCTAACAATATTTTATAAGGTTTTTAAAAATAAATAAATACCACCCCACCCCCCCAAACTATGAAAGCTATGCATGCACACAGCTTACTTAAAACCTTTTGAAAATAATTTTCTTCTGATGGACCTACTGTATCATTAGGTCTGCTTTTTAGCAGTCAAAATCCCACATACCTAGAAACATAGTGATCTGGTGTGTCATTTCTTCGCTTTTGGCAGAGGTAGCACTGCAAAGTTAAGGAGGCTGACAGAGCAAGCCTTGGCATTGTCAAGTAATTAGAGTAATCTGTTTTATTTATGTGATAGAACAGTGATTACACCTAAAAATCCTGTGTTAAATTTTAGCACTTTAGAAGAACACTTTGGACCTTTCAGACAGTGCAATCAGAATGAAAAAAGCCTAATAATTAGCCTATTTCTTTCAAAAAAAATTAATCGCAAAAATCAGGAGATGAGAGAATTTGACTTTGAAAAGCGAAGTGGTACAAGGACACCGCATCAACCAGGTCTATGAAAATATTTCCCTATTTCTACTCCACTTTAAATCACAGAAAAATTTTTGTGAGCTGCATGTTTTTTCTAAAACTATACTTGATGGCCCTACTTCAGTGCACTGTTTGAAACACAGAGACAAAAGAAAGCTGCTTTCTAACCCAGTTTTTGGCACTGGGCAGCATCTCTCCTTCTACTTACCATCTGCACTTCTTTCAGCCCTGTCACATGTTGTTTCAACTCTTTCCACAACATTCCTCCTGCTCCAATCTTTGCTAACTTAACACAGTTGCACTTTTCAGCTGCTGGTTCCCAACTCCTACTCTGAATTTTGTGGCCAATAAAGCCAGTCAATTATGTTTTTAAAATTCTCACAAGCTCTGAGAGAGCTTTAAAGGTTCTGTCTTTAAAGCGTGTTTTGAAAAATTAATGTTTAAATATCTATATTGAGAACTTCTTAGTGGCAGTAGTTCTCATAGTAAGTGGAATTTCATGCATTTAAGAAAGCTAGAAGAAACAAGAAAAAAAACCAGAAGTCAGTACAGGTCATTTGATGGCTTTCTGTTCCTGCTTCCTTTCCAAACTGCTGTGTGGCACTGGGTCATGTTTCTTTTCTGAGAACTTTAGCATGAATTTATACATAAATTCTAGGCTGTCTAAGCAAGGAACTCTTCAGTGTTCTGACCAATATCTGTCACGATGGAAATTAATCTTCATGTTAATACAATTGCCAGAAGAAGCCACTTGTATGAAAACTGTCGCTTTGGGTCCCCAAAAGCAACAGCGTTCAAAATAAAACATAAACAGCATAACATGTATTCAGGCATCCCAACAAATGCAGCCTGCTTCCATTATTTGTGTAGCAAAACATGACATTCTCTCTAAGAACTTAACACACACCATTGTTCATGCTAACAATTCCTTCGGACTGGGGTAATAGAGCGTAAAAATAAAAACAGTAATAAAAAGAAGCCTGAAGATGTTAAATTCACTTTAACATCACTCTGCACAACCCAGGTACCTCAAAGCAATACAACATTCTTGCACTGCATCCACAACAGGGATGAATTACCAACTGACATCACGTTAAGACCAATGAAGCATCCAAGTACTAAGTAATACAACAGCAAACTGAGACATCTGCCAACTGGAAAATATTTATGCTCTCGAGACCTTCATTTTCTGTCTGGTTTGTCTGTAGAGATATGCTGACGTTACTTCGAACTGCAGCGTAATGGAATGTGACTGCAGCACCAGTAAACCTTCCTTATTATTAACAGACACCAGCCAAAAAGGCTTGGTGATTAATTTCAGAAACACACTAATAGTTAATACAGTTGAATATTTAAAACAAGGTTTTTGTGAGCAACGAGGCCTGAAATTCTAGCTATTCAAGCTGTTCTGCAGCTGACCCGCTAAAAATTTTATTTCAACTCATTTGATTGAATTTGCAGAAATACCTTTGCCTGTCAGATGAAGAGTACGACTGCACCGCATGCTTCCACTTGTAAATAATTGGGTATTTCTGTGGATCAATCTCTACCGCTTCTATAGCTGCTAAGACATCACTATCCAGCTTCGAGGGCTGCTCCCTAGAATATAAACAGAACTAGATGAAAATAGAACTATGTATTTGTTCAGGCAATAAAACGTTCCAATTCCAAAACATTTATTTCTGATAACAAGCAAACAAATTGCCCATGCTCCTCTATAAACATAGTTTCTCTATGAACTTTTTCCAGCAGGCCCACACACAGATGACTGTCCAGTATTACACAGTAGTCTCATAAAATAAAAACTTTGAAAATTTAATCTGAAGACATCCCAAGAGCGTAGTAAACACTTTGTTAATCTATGTCAGGCTCATCATAATGTCACAAGCCTGTCGGATGAATGTGAAACAGCAAAGTTAACTGAAACTGATTTGGAAACAAAGACGACTTCTTCCTTCTGTTCTAGGTATGGTATTCAGGTAATTAGTTGCAAGAGAACTGTACGGCTACTGTACAGCGCTGAAGCACTTTAAGATGATCATTCAAGGCTGACTGCAACTAGTGTTGCTTAGTACCACATAATCTCAACCTTGCTGTCAGTGATATTATAAAAAGCATCTTGCTTGGTATACATAAACCAAAGGACACTTAAGTGTTCAAAAAAGACAATTCTTACCCAAGCAGGAATAACTTCTTAGAATTGTCATTTGTGGGTGAAGCCTTCAAAAGATATTTCTGGGAAGAAAGTTCTTGATGTTGTTGTGTCTCATTAGTCTGAATTCCAGATTCCATGGACAGTCTCTCCTTTTCTGATGGTATTTTGTGTTCTGTCCTTAACTTGGTCTCTCCAGGTCTACCGGTAACGCTTGGCTCAGAAGAACTTGCCAGTGAAACTGCGTAGCAGGTCTTATCCAGACGGTCCTTGGATATTCTCACCTGACTTGTTCCTTCAGCCAGAATTCTCTCATTCTCAGGTTTTTCAGTGATTTTATTTGATTCTCCTGCAAGGTCTTGTTCTTTGAATGACAGGCTTTCAAATTCTGACATTAAATTGGAAACGGGCGATACAAGGCATTCTTCACTATCATGCAAATGCTTTCTGTCACTAATTATCCTTTCACTGGACACAGGATTACAAAATCCATTTTTGCTGGAAGAAACCGCCTTTTCATAGTGCCTGGGGTGATCCGATGTTTCTATGATGTTTACTGTATGCTCCATTGACAAGATATCACACTCAGCATCTCCAATAGCATCAATGCTAGGTTCTTTGGACACAATAGCCTGGCTGATATTCCGTGCTGCATTTTGTCTGTTTTTAATTTCTTCTAAGCTCATGTCATCATCATCCTCATCCAAAAATGCTCCAACAGAGATAGAATTGCAGCACTTTTTACTCTTGCCTGTAAACAATTATAATAAGAGCAACACATGAAAAGACTTTCAACAGAACGCCAATCAAATAAACTAGGAACAAATACACAGTCTTTATGCCTTATTCTATTTATGGAAGCCCTCTAATTTTATTTATGCAACAGCATGAACTAACCTAACTGAAGCTACAAATGCAAAATGACAACATTACTGCTGTATCTTCTTTTGCAAATAACCATTTATATCCTAGTCATTTGAGAACTGTATTCCTACACTCCTCACTTCAATCATTAACCAGGAACAAAGGAGAAGAGGGTAAGAAAATGTTACTAATATAGAATAGCTTAAGTTTTCATCTCTTCCAAAGCACAAAGGCTTACGACTAGTCCCATGACTATCCTTCAGGGTCTTGTCAGCCCAGGTTTATCCCAGAGCCCCTTCAGATCTATAATCACACAGGCAAGAAAGAGGAAGGAGCACAAAGATTTGGGACTAGCGTGGGCCTTCCATAAACGCATGGCAACCGGTGGTCTAAGAAGGTGTAAAAGCTTTCCTGGGTTTTGTTCAGTCTGTCTTTCACCCTCGACTGTAAAGTACGATTCCTTCATTTTAAGAAGTCATTTATTCTGTATGTGTGGATTACAAAATTCTATACTCTTAAGACAAATTCCCAAATGCTGTGAGTAAAACCACGCTGAAGATAGGTGTTTTCTTATGGGAATTGCATTTGGGGGCTACAATCAAATAAAGTACTTCCTATGAAAGATAACTAACATCTAATGAGGTCTGTTCTAATTCTCCTACATTCACAGTGGTGTTAGCTACTTTTTCAATACTATAATCAGACTGTTTGGATAACAGATTAATAATAGCAACCACAACAGGTGAATACTACTTCCCCTGGGCACCAAGCTTTATCTCTCCCTCTTCTCCCTAGGTACACCCTGTTGTTTGTAGCACTTGCCCTTTTCTTACCAGAAGGATGTGGAGTTTTATATCTATTGCAGGTTTCATTTTCCCCTGTTTCTTGCTGAGCCTTTTCGCTCATTTCCTGATGACTCAGGTACTCTTCTAATTTTCGCAACCCCTCCTGGGAAGACAGATCAACAAAACAGCCCAGAAATTCCCAGTATTCAACCCACGGGAACCCCAGTTCATGAGCTAACTCCCTGCAATAAATAAAATAAAACGAATCATTTGTGAAGACATAAATGTTAGTTTGACAATAACTTTTCTGAAAACATTTTATCAGCTATTAATAGGAGTATAAACGTGCAACTAGGCAACACAATTCCGCAACAATCAACAGTCTGCAAAAGCGATACACACATCCTTAGCAAACATAGTATAATCTAATTTTTTCTAGAATATTTTTCAAATTTAATCTACTGTTCTTAAAGTTAGCACCATAAATATTGCTATTTTTAAGCTGACTGTATCTAGACATCAGATAAAGATGAATCCCCCCTGATGTAGGCATAATTCAAATGATACTCCAATTCAATAGCTTTTTCTATTTGGCAGTGGGAGAAGGTAGGAGGAAGTGAGAGGTTCTTTTAAAGAAAGAAATCTAATCAGCTTTTAACAAAGTATCTTTCTTCCATATATTGCTGATACAAGGTATTTTAACAGCAAGGACACATACACACAGCTTTTATAAAGCAGAACATTTATAATACAAATTTCATTCTGGTACCTTTTAACAATCCCTCAATTTTACAGAAAAAGTAGGCTATGGATAACTTCAGATCTTCTGACAAATCAGGCAAGTAAATGTTTGAGGAAAGCATTCTATACATACCATCAATAATAGTTAAAATATCTTTTTCTTTATTTCCAAAGCTAAGAAAGCTAGCTCTCACATTTTTAGCTATTTTCTTTACACAAAAATACAGTAAAAATCCAACTACAATATACTTCATAAATATTTCTGCTGGTAATTTTTGCCCTAAGGCATTGTTCAGTAAGTAAAAATAACTCTCAGCACAAGTCTTTTGCTTTTAATTGCTCTGTCTATTGCCAATTTTTTATACTGATACTCTTTTAGATACCTTCCAACTCTTTCAACACCTCTCTCCAGATCAGATTTCCTGACATTGTGAAAGAAGCCAGCTCTCTCTCGAGGTGGAGTCTTCCAAAGCCTGCGAAATTCTTCGGCCTTTAAAAAACAGAAATAATTAAAAAAACCTACCCCCTACAATATGAAGCTAACTCAGTGCTGGCTAAATGTCTACCTATAGGTCTAGAAGACATTTAGCTGTTTGTTGTCTACATGTAAACAACTCAAGTCTGGCACAAGTATTGCTCAACTCTAGCTATGAGGAATCTCATATTGGATCTAAAGTTACTCCTCCCAGTACTACTGGTTACTTTGATCCCATAACTGCTTATTGAAAGAGTAAGGTCCATAATGTATAACCACCTTAAAGTAAACTGTATAGATACTAAGTCTCCCTGGTTAGCATTTGTGTGCAGCAACAAACAGGTATGTCTTATAATCTTCCCATGCCATTATAATTTTATTTAATGATAAATGCTCTCTTGGTCACTGGTTTCTAGGATGCAAAGACGGTATTTTTATATGTATATATTTAATTCCACAGACTTGCTACAATTATTAGAATGTATTCTTGCCGTTTATTCTGAAGTTTGAATTTGAACTACTAAAGGGAATAAACTAATGGATTTTTGTAAAATCCCAAACTTTATGCCTTTACATGACAAAAATCAGCAACAATGACTAAGAATCACATTCAGACATTAAAAGCATCTGTCAGTAATCAAAATAATGCATTGTTTACACTCTAGGTAAAATTTTTCACAGTACAAAATATATTTACATTTCTGTCAAGCGAACAGAAAATTGACCAATGAGCATATTTAGAAGAAAAAGCATTTTGGTAAAACTCAGTCCTGGAAGAATTCAAGCATTAGATGACAGAAAGTCCTCAATTGTATTTATTTACTGTTTCTAAAGCCGTCATACTTCCAGCATGTTCATATTAAACAGATGAGTCAAAGAAATGCCTATAAATTTATAATATATTTAACTGGTATCTAAGTATACCTCCTGAAAACTAAAGACTTTGCTTTTCTACTACACAATCGATGCTTTTCGAAAACTATCCCAACACCTACTACTTGGTCATCAGTTTTTCCATTTAGAAAAAAAATATTTCCATTTAGAAAAAATAATGTTAATTCGACAAGCAGAGGTGATAAATTGCTTCTAACATCCAGTGTCAATTTCTAGAAATGAGATAAAAATGTAGTTAAGATTTTTTTAAACCGATTCATACCCACATTGAAAGGCTTTGTTTCAGATTAGAAAGTTAGAGCAATTATCTGTAAGACAATGAAAGGTTTGTCAGAGTGCTCTTTGAATAGATTCCAACAGGAAAAAGAAAGAACAATTTTCTTTTGACTGAACTTCCATTCTTCTTATTTACACCACACATTTCTATGTTTTCAGCAATAAAAAACATTTAGAAGTTTCTGTGCTTCTCCTCCTCTACAGAGGAAGATCATCTCTTCAAGAAAAAGAGAGCCACAATCTGTAACAGGAGCAAGCTACACCACACAATGACCCACGGGTGGATCTTCTAATGGTTCTTTATTAAAAAAAAGGAAAAAAATAGGCATTAGACTCATATGAAATTCTCTCCTTACCTTTGAGGGGCTCATGGGGCCTGCGAAAGCTCTTATCGACAATACTGGATCTTTGGGGCTGCCAGTGTATTTAGATAAAGTTCTTTGGGGGCTATCATCTGTCTGATCGGGTGACCATGGTGCACCAATGACAGGAGCTGAGGAATTGTCTTCTGCTCTCAAGAGTGGTACATAATATCGACCTAAAATAAATAATACAAAGCTTTCTTAAGAGGTTTATGTTACATTATCCTGCTGCTTCTTCCTAGAATATCAATACGCCCGTATACTTCACCATCTGACTTTATTTCGTTAGTAAAACTACTTGTAATTCAAACTCACTGTTTCAATATTTACTGCCTGCTTACAGGTTGTATTTTAGTACAGGCTCCCTTATCTCTCAAATACAAAAATACCTGCATTGATACATATATCCCTTCCCTAAGGATCTTCAACAAATTTCAAAACCTCCTTTTGCAAATGCCTAAACTCACATGTGACAAAACAATGAAAAGTTCTGTGTCAAAGAAATTAACACGACTCCACAGCGTGACAAATCTCTCACTCTGTAAAGGTCTTTTGTTTGCTTTTAGATTAAACTTTCTGCTTCAGGCTCGCTGAATAAGATAAGGACCATGCCTACGTTACAGAGCTGTGAGAATAACCTTGTGATCCATACAGTAAGAGTTCTGACCACGTAATTTAAAAGACAAGAAGTTTTCTGTTCCTTGTCAGTTTTACAGCTTCTCTTTGGTTTTCACAGCACTGTACAGTAGCATCATTTATGAACAGGAATGCTACAGAAAGCAAACAGAATAGAAGACAGCAAAGAGCCAAAATACATGCCTGATATAGTATAAAACTCTGAATACAGACCTTTCAAGTACTCTCTCAGTTTCTCTTTCAATTCTGCACATTTATTCTTGCTTCTTTCACAAACTACCTGTTAACGTAATTTTAGTTGTTTGTTAGTAAAGCGTTAAGACATCAATCTCAAATCAATTGCAACACGTGTTCTTTTTGAAGAGTCACATTATTGGCCTCTACCCATTTCATCCAGTACTTTTGATTCATAGTAGAACAAACCACTAAAATACATCCATATCTATAAAATGGATACTGTAAAGACAAGGCAGTGAATCACAAAATCTAGAACTTTTCCCCAAATACAATCAACGTAACATATTTTTAATGTTATCAAAGATTTACACTCTAATCGTGACACTAGTATCTTACTACAAGCCTTCTGTCTACAGTAGTTAGTACATGCTTGAACTTGAAAAATATTGATTAAGCATAACATTTTTGGTTTTGTGGTGGACATGGAGAGACTTACTTCTGCTGGAGTTTGATCATATTTGTTTCTCGGATTTTTTACAATAGCTGGGTGTGAGGTAAGCACATTAACAACGTCCAAATTCCCAAACTTGCAGGCAAAATGCAATGGAGTATCAAATCCCTGCAGTGGGAAAAAGGGAAAATTCACATGCATTTGAAAACATGATAAAGTCAATCCCACGTATTTTATTTTGAGACTGGGAAAAATAAATAAATGTCATGACTAATTACCAGGTTTCTTAGTAGATCTTTTTCCACCATACTGTAGAATAATGATTATTAAAACCCACAAAACTCATGAATAGTTAATTTTGCTAGACGTGTCCCCTTCTATTCTCTTTCCTTCTCCCTTACACATCCTTAACACCTTCCAGTTGTTTCCATAATAATAAGAAACTGGCAAACGTCAAAATCTTACCATTTTATCTGGTGTATTAAGGTAAAGGTCAACAATATATTGGATGCGGTTCATCAACATTGTATCATTATCATCTGGATACATAAGCCGCATAAATTCAGGATTTTCCAAAGTGTCCAGTAATAACTGGCAGATACCAGGTTGATTCTCCTTGGCAGCAACATGCATGACATTGTACCTACACCCTTCCTGAAAAAAAAAGACAAACATTAGAATGAAATCTAAACAGCTTTCTTACGCCCATACGCTTAACTGATTTAACTGAAAATACAAAGGTTCCCACACTGAGTCTTATATTTAGATTTTTGTTTCTTAATATTTTATTAGGAAAAGATGTTTACAAAACAGTACATAAACATTCAGAACTGCAGTAAATTATATTGGAAAGACTTAGGCATTTTTATACCCACATTATTCTTACAATTAACGAAATTATTCTTATACTCACCTATAGTCTTTTTTTACCTCTAGGGCAAAAATGTGGCAAAGAAGGTATATTAAGATATCACATAATAAAAGGAGATAGGATGTTCAATGTATAAAAAGAGCAGGAAAATGGGTGTGTATACAGATAAAATTCAGTTTGCTGTAATATATTACATACAAAATTTCAACAACTTCACAAAGCTGGTCTGACAGAAGTCATTTGTTAAGTAAGATTGTCAGCATCTGCTAAACGGTACTTTATACATGGATTTCAGATGCAGAGCACGTTTTGCAATTTAGCGGTGGTGCCTAGGTAAGCAGTGCTGTAGGAACACCTAGCTACAGCCTAGGCACTACCCCACTCCTTAAAATCATTCTATTTAAAAAAGATTGGGGTTATTTGGAGGAGATCAATACTATATGAAGACAAGACTATTCTTTCACTACTGGATAAAACTATTCTTTCCCTAAAGAACTGCATTCTCAAGTGTCTTCAGCTCTTCTGGAGCAAAGTGAACTCTCAGTTATGATGGGTGACTTACGCAAACAAGATATCTTGAAGGAAGAGTAGGAAACAACATTCCTTCCAGTTCTGCTTATCACACCTCAAAGCTAAATCACTAAACCAGAACTTCAATTTTTTTTTATTTCATTTTTTTTACCTGTACAACTGTTGGATTGTCTCCCGACCCAATCAGATAGCGAGGGTTACTCCAAATAAGTTCTGAAAATGTTGCTATATCTCCTTTCTCGACAGCTTTCCGAAGCTTAGCAGTAAGATCTTGAGTCCGTGGACTTTTATAACTGTTGGCTCTCTCCTTATTAGCAGTTTCGTTCTCAGGGGAGCATAAGCCATCTATCAAAACAAAAGTAACACGTTGCTAGATACATTCTTTTTAGTGATAACTACTTTCAAACCCAGACTGTGAAAATAAGCTTTTATTCTATGATATGTATTAACTTTGCATCTTAGATGTACAGGAGTAAGAAAATGGAGGTCAATGACAAGCCATTTAAAAATACTGGTAGTTAGTAATAGGGAGGGAGGAGAATATGACTTAATCATCTTGTAAAACTGTTTCAGACTTTAATAAGGACTGGTAAATTTTGTAAATACCAATCTGCTTCCATCCAAATTTAAAAGCAAAATTCAACAAGAAATAAGAATTTTCTGAGTATTAAAATTGCTTTTGCAGTTCTGTGACTACCAAGTCCCTTTAACCTAGCAATTGGGAACACTGTCAAATACGATCAGTGTTTACCATTTTATTTCTGAACTTAGGAACTTACTTAACAATTAAGTACAGTTTTAATATACAGTGCAATTTTATCAGCGTCTTACTAAACCTGAAAATCCTGAAGTCCATGAGTAAAACCAAATCCTACCAAATATAAACATAGACTACTGAGCAACCTATCTATGCAGGCCGTTACCAACATCTCAGCTTTAGAAGAATAGCAGCATTTTTAAGTGTAAAATTCATGCGAATCACAACCACAATTGCTTTTAAAAGTAACCAGTTTATCATAACATAGACCATAGAAACCATACATTGAAGGCCGAACCTTATGCTTTAGAACATAAAAAGCAGTCTTTCCATAGATTCCCGGGGCTCTAATTTACTTCTGTGGTAGTTCTTTACAAAAGAAATGGCAGGATTCCAACATACTCTACTTCTTTTTTTATTTCTGTACATAAACTTTGGTGTTCCTTTCTTGGAAAAGCATCAATTAACTTTAAGGATGACTTCTCCACTGACAGTATCATTTTATACAGAATTTGAATTAAAAAATTAAAATAGGCTTTTTATTGCCTGTTTCTACTTTATTTCACAGAAAAAATGTAATTAAATACTAGTTGTCATATCTATTTATACAGTAATTTTATCTGGTGATTAAGCTCTGGACCTGTGATCTAACATTTGTTTACAGCTTATCCTAAACACCATCACTCTAAAGGGACTTCAATTTATTAAGATGCTTCACCCTTTGAATTTTTTTCTGTTATTAGTATATTATGAAGTTGTTGCTTCTTCTCTCATAACAAATTACCAGACTGTATATTGCATCTACTGTACACAGATGGAACACCCTCACTTACCTCTGTTAAATGATCCCATTTTCACTGGAGACAAACATAAAGAGGACTTGCTTGGAGATGGGAAATAATCACAGATTCCTTTAGCAAATTTCTCAGCATCCTCTCTGTTTGAAAAAGCTTTGAAACGGGAACCCTTAATCATCTTAACAGCTTGGAGAGCTTCCTTTTTATCTTCATAAACATGTATTTTCTCTGCAACAAAGTACAATCAAAATTAAGTTATTTCAATAATCTCAAATTTGTTCCTAGAAACAGACTACAAAATTCTCAGACTATCCTTCCAGTTTGGTCTCCAACTGTTTCTCTACCAACCATGGCACAAGAATCAGAAGTCCTTTTAAATTTTCTCTCTTAGAAACTGAGTAGAATTTTACACACTCCAGCTAACATCAGGTGATATGTGTACAGTGTTGGCCTGTACAGTATATTCATATCAATCAATATCTGAACACCTTTTTTAATAGATGGGCCAGCTTCAACAAGCAAGTATTTCACATCACATTTGAAAAGCAAACTCACAGCTTATTCACCCTGCATTACTTTCCATGTTCTCTTGTTCAGAAAGATCAACTATGTAAGTGATCCACTGTCACAACGTTAAGACCTCTACATAGAACCTTAGCTATTAATCAAATCCTTCTCCTTCCTCTCCTTTTGCTTTAACGTTAATTTGTTCAAATTAAGATACCTGAATATCCTTTTTAGGAGAAAGAATACTTACTACTGTCTCAGAGTAAATGGTCATTTATGCACTACTGTAATCCTGCCACTAGGTAATTTAATAATTCCTTATTGCAGTATTCATCAGTAAAATGTGAAGAATGACTGATGCTTCTAGATACCATTTGGCATTAAGGTAGAAAGGAAAATATGAAATCTGTTAGAAGAGATCATTTAAGCTTCAACTGATGACAGTATAAATAGTGTCTTGACTGTTTATTTGTAGGATTACTTTTTATTCTTGAGAGGGATTACAGGCACAGGATGGGTATGAGGGTAGCAGTAGGAAATAATTTTCTTCATCTGAGCTATGTCAAGTAGAGGATGCTCATGTGTATCAACTATTATGGCAGAACACCTGGGATGACTTAGAACTGTTTCTATGCCTCAGAAGATCCAATAAATATTACTTACAGAAACAAAAAAATACTTCAAGCAATGCTTAAAATTGTGGTGTTCGTATCACCTGCTATACAGAAAAAGGTCTATTTAGACATGATTGTAAAATGCTTATTATTGGAAATAAAGGACATGAATATTTACCATTCCTTGCCAATACGTCATCGTAAACTGGACAAACACCATAGAACAGTGGAGGGTCTCTGGACAGTGTCTGAGTACTCATTTGTGAATCACCACATCCTGCTCCACAGACTGGAGCTGAACAGTTCATGTGCATCACAGCATCTTCTTCTGGAGGGTTCAGACCTACACAGTACCCAAAGTCTACCTCTTCAGAAACACTTCCATGACTGTTGTGATTCACTGCTGTAGTTTTCAAAGCCTTTTGTGCTCCTGCCCGGCTGCTATCAGACGGGACGTTTCCAGCAGCCTCCTCTGACAGAGCAGATCCTTTTTCCTCCAACGCTCCTTGCTGCTCCAATAATGCCTGAGCCAACTTTTTTTCAAAAATAAACCTAGTAGTTGAGGTAATAGGCCCACATTTCAGTCCTGCTCTTACAATTTCTTCTCTAAGCTCATCAGGGGTGAGCTGCTTCAATCGGGATAATATTGCATCCATTGTTATTTTACCTATAGGAAAGGCGAAAGAGAGAGGAGAGAAACTGTAAAGAACAACACAACCTTTTTTCTACTATTTAAATGCTATATTAAAACCAAGGAAAAAAGTGTCTCATAACAATTTCTCTGATTCTAAAGAAATTATTGCAGTCGCAGAGAAGACAAAGTATTTTTCAACTCAACACAGTAAAAACATTTTTAAGCTACCAGACTCATACCAAGAGTTTACTTCCTTTCCTCTCACAACTACTTGAAAGAGTATTTACAGCTTACATTTTACTCTTGTTTGTCCTTTTCTTTTGGAGTGAAAATTCAATCCAGAATATTTATGCATGAAAATTTATGACAGGCTGAGAAATATTTGATTCCTGCCAAGAACGGTACAATCTGTATGTAACGGAATACTAGAACATGATGACTAGTTAGCTCCAGTAAGAGATTCTGGATAGGCAGCACCTGCAGCTAAAAGCACAGCACTATTTCTATTATTTCCGTAAGAATTTCTAGCTGACAGAAGTATAAGGCATAAGTATGATGCAGCAACCAGGGAGCCTTTCTCTGGCCACGACACAAGGCTGGAACTATTTACACAACATGTTGTTTCCCAGCCCCCGTTTTTGAGAGCAAAGAGCCAGAAGACTAGAAACACTGATCTTTTCACATTTCCTCCTCCAACAAACAGCGGGAGGTGGAAGAATTTCTCCATTTCCAAAGGAAAATCCTTCTCTCTGGTATGATACTAGAAGTCCCTGAGCTCACTTCCGTCCATGTAATCCACACACTTACAGTTCCACCATCTTCTGCATGGTCAGCGAGAAGATACTGGAAACAACATGATGCCAATATAAATTTTTTGCTGTGAAAAACATAACTGAAAAATACAGGATTTGGGCAGCTCAAGAACCTAAGAAACTTTAAAATTATTTCATCAGATACTGCATCCATGTATCTCCACAAAGGCTGTGACTTTTTCCTTCTGTACACTAGCTAGAAAGGACAGCTTTAGGATAGAAACGATGAGGCTGTCATATTCCTTCAGCTTGCTTTCACTCCCTCCTTAAATTGACCCTTCCTTCCCCACCTAGCCATTTTATGGTTATACTGATTTGCATAGGTGTGTACGGCATTATTAACACCCATTCAAGCACATTATTGCTAAGCAAAAGGAAAAAGTAGTAAAAAAGTTATTTGAAAGGTTGTATTTGCATACCAAGACTAGAATCAGAAACTCAGCTAGGACTATTCCTCTTTATTTAAAGCAAAGGTTTTTATGGTGGGGTTTTTTGCTTCCTCTCATAGGATGTGCTACTTTCTGTTGTTTAAACATTAGGTTTAGGTTAAATCTCCTCAAAAGAGCATTTGTGGACGCACGTGGCAGTATGAGAAATATCCACAATTTATGAGTTCTCCTGCTTCATGAACAGGATGCTCAAGCAGTCCTTAACATGAGTCAGAGCATCCACTCTGATGGGCAAGAACCTTTGTCTGGAAAACTAATGTGAGACTTGAACGGCTGCACCCTAGCACAGCAGGGATTCGGGGCTCTAAACACTGGATCCTAAGAAGTTAATTATTCATTTTGTCAGTGTACAAACTCAGAAGTAATTCCAAAATTGCATCTTCATCACAGACTTTCAGTATAGTCAAACGCCCTTATTTTTCCACGTGTATTGCCAATAGTAGTATCACAAAATACACCAACAAGATAGACAGGTCAATTTTGTTTTTTAAATTAAGGATTAAGCTGGTAAAGAACCAAACTTTTCATATATTAAAAAACCCCAAACGCACACAGCTGTTTTCATAACTTTCAACAATAGTCAACATAGCCAAGCAAAAGTTTCACTGGAATCTGACTTCAAAACTATTACATTTCTAATAATAGGAAATGCTATGGGAAAAGATGTTAATCCAAACCTTAGGTAGGTTTTCAAATATTATTACAACTTTACAGTTACGTGAGTTTGAGCGTTGTTTTCTTTGAGGGTCATTTCCTTTTACAGTTGTTTCTTTTTTTTTAATATCCGATTTTAAACATCTTGTGGTTAGAGAACATACCTCAGTCCCAGAATATTTCATGAATATTAACTAGAACTTCACTGAAACTACGGGAAATGACAGTATTTCAGCTTAAAAAAAAAATGCAAACTGTGGCAAAGCCACAGCAGCTCAGATGCTGCTGAGCTACCTCCCCAAAGCATTCTAGTTCCCTGATGATTCCTAAACCTCCAAGCAACCTCATTGTTATGATTATCTGACTTGCCCACAAGACTGCAATGACAGATGTGAAAGATCTTCTCACTTATTTTTGATTCTTAATCACCTATTACTTTTTTAATAAATTTGATGCCATTGTTTTAATCAAGGGATAAAATGTGGCCCTGAGGTCAATTACAAGAATATCAAAACTTGCTATTCTAAGGATTTTCTTTTTGAGACTGTGTAACTGAAAAAACATAATAAAAATGAAAACTCAGAGGCATGAAAGTTTATTGCAGAAACAACTTTTTTAGAAGAGTCAACATAATATAATGCCTTAAAGAATTAACTCAGGCAATGCTCCTTTTTTTAGGGTTCAGAACCAGCACAATCATTCTGCAGAAGAACAGACCCTTACACATGTATAATTCACGTACGCGGAGTATGCAGACACGCGAAAATCTTCCTTCTTGGCTTGTGTTTAAGTAAAAAATGTTAGGAAGGAGTGATTTCTGTGGTATCTCATGTTTTGATAGAACCTGGCTCCTAAAATTTTCTTCCTCAACTATGTAAGAAAAAGTTTTTATTTCATGCGTCCATTAAAACTCAGGCACAACTAAATCAGAGAGTGAAATGACAAAGCAGACCAACAATCAAGAAGAAATCAATTTTTGGTTTAAGATTGACTGTTAGCACAAAGAGTTTTCTACAATAAGCTTGCTGTGGAAACAGGAAAAACATTGTTGGAATGACAACATAGAATTTTCATGAATTATGTTTGTAATCGGACATTAAACTTTCAGCTAACATGGATAATCATTTATTCAGTTTTAACCCCATCAGCTATTTTGATCTGTCCAAAACAAAAGGTTTGCGACTCGCAAACCTGAGAAATAGCAACTGCCCATTTTAAGATAATCCTTCAATCATTTGCTACAAGCAGGTGCAAAAGGTGATTATTTGAACCTTAAAATGCATTTCATGTTATTTCAAATGATCCAGAGTACAGCCAGCACTGATGTAGCTACCTTTTCTAGTTTAGCAAGTTACCTTTAGTGGCTTTACAAATATGAATAACTACTTTAACAACAAATGCACGTTTGAGGCTTCTTCCAAATCAACCAAAATCTGGAAGAATGAGTAAGAGATGTATTTTCCCTAGTCTTACTGCATCAGTATGAAACAGCAGAATCTGTTTCAAAAAAAAAAAAATTGACTAGTACCAAGAGAGAATGAATAAATGACTTTTGAGGATGGCAATATTGCTTTATTCCACTACTCATTAAATCCTTCAGTAAATGAGCAATATAAGAAAACAGACTTTTTCTTTCTTTTTTTTTTGAGGCAGAAATTAAATGAGACATATCCTGTCTTTGGCTTTATTTTGACTGCTAGGATTTGCAGATGGCAGAATAATCGTGGCTATTCAATCAGGTATTTCGTTTATACTGCCTGTTGCCAAATTAGCTAACAGTTATGAACTACGTGGCAGAAAAAGAACTGCAAAACAAACTTGGAATAAGCTACGGGAAAGCCAGGATTAAAAGAAGGGGAGGAAGGAGTAAGACGACTTCTCAGGAACGAGAAATGGGCATGTATTTCCAGAGCCAGTAAGGGAAGGCAGGCTCGGCGTGCGGGGGCATTTAGTGAGCAAGAGCAGGGACGCGTGAGAAGGGTGGAGCAGGCAGCAGCCGACCCTGCCGCCCTACGCAGGGCAGAGGCGTGCGACGGGAACGGAGGGCAGCGCCGGGGACCGCCCGTGACAAAGAGGGAACGGGGTGGCGGGGCCGGGCCCGGCGGCAAGGCAGGGCCCGCGGGTGGGCGCCCCCGAGCTCCGCCCGTGGGACAAGACCCCTGGGCCGCGCAGGCAGGAACGGCGAGCGGCCTCAGGCCTCCCCGGGCGGTGCCCGTTGCCCAGCCGGCCCTCCCGCGGCGCGGGAGGCAGCGCCACCCCCCGCCGACCTCCCCCGAGTCTCTCACCTGGGCGGCTCCCGCTGCAGCGCCGGCTCCCCGCGGAGAGCGGCGCCGGGGAGGAGAGAGGTGCCGGGGAGGAGATGGCCGCCGCCGGCGCCCCGCGGCCGCCCGGCCTCCTCTCCAGCAGCCGCAGCAGCCAGCCCACGGCGCCGATGACCGCGCAGGCGGCCAAGAGCTCCCAGCCCGGCCAGCGGCCCCAGCCGGCTCCCCACAGGGAGCCCCAGCCGCCGGCGGCCCCGACCCACCGCTCCATGCCCCGGCCCGCGTCCCGCCCGCCCGCAGACACTTCCCGCACGCCCTCCGGGGACGGTACCTCAGCGGCCTCCCGGCTTCCGCCTCTCCTCCTCCTCCCCCCGCCC
>VZTQ01012994.1:12964-41098 GCA_013400755.1 Pelecanoides urinatrix | reverse complement strand
TCTATGATTCTATGATTCATTAGATGAGCTATCTTTAGGGAATTCCTTGGTTTTAACTATCTAGTAAGCATTTCTAAATGTTCTAACTTGAATTCTCCTTCAAATCTTACATTTGTGACTTTAGTTTTAATGGATTTATTCACTGAGTTCTGAGTTTTGAGTGTTTTGAACAGGTTCAACTAAAACTTTTTATTTTAAATAAACGTATATGTTACACTGTAAGTATGCACTTTGGTTTCTTCCAATTATACTGTTTGTTTCAATATATTGTGAATTACACTTTTTTTCCTTGCTTTGCCATTTCTGTTTGTCTTTTATGGATATAGCTGATTAAACTTTAATAACTTAAGGATAGTGTTTACATTCTTCCTGTTAAGTCCTTAGGTTTGATACATTTCACATTTGACTTTACTTCCAGTGTCTGCAGAAAAATGGAATGTGTGCTTCAGAATTGTCTTCTAGCGTTTTCCATGCTCTTTACTTTTGTATTAATACATAATTACATAGTTATTAATAGCTTTTAAAAATAGGAATTGAATCTTTCTTCATTTTTTATTTTCTCAATTGCAGGAATCATAAAAATCTTTCGTTTGTTGCTCTTTGGAAGGGCATCATTCCTACTCTATGAGCTCTGTGCTAAACCATTCCTTTAGTCCAGAAGAAAAGGATAATTATATTAACATTGAGCTGAAAACATGCAGATACTTCTCTGCTTTTTTCCAAACAATTCACTGAACATTCAACATCTGAAGGCCACTAACAGCCACATGACAACCAGTCAAGTCAGCACTTCTTAAAGGTCAAAATTTTCCATGTAACTGAAATCAAAGCTGAGACTTTCAGTACTGCATACAGGGGTTTAATTTTCAAACACAGGCATTCAGTGAGCTAAATATCTCTGGATAAACTAGTGGGGACTGATTCCTAGCATACCGACCTACATGTCTGTCCCTCCTGCCTGTCTGGACAGCCATAGCATACCTGCTCCTCAGGAAAGAGCCTCTTTTGCCTTTAAAATTGAAGAGGTGTTCAAACACCATGGCTGCATTTTCAACTGCTCTGTGCTCAGCAGCTTCTAGTCCAGTCCCTGAGAGCCACAGCATGAGGTTTTTGTGGCATAGGTCCCTCTCTTCAGAGAGGGGGGCTAAGTCTGTATAAGGACATTGAAACCATATAGTTTGTGGAAGTGCTGAGGGCCTTCCTGGTCACACCCATATCACAAGGGATTTCTCTACCATCCCCACTGCTAACAGCTTCCATAGGTAAAGATCATTTGTCAGCTACATGGTCATATTTTAGCAGAGGCAGCTAATGTATCACTATGTTTACAGATTAACAGAATTTTTGGGGCTGGGGCAATTAAGCAGATTACCTCAGATTTCCTTCATCTCAGAAGTCATCCACTTACTTCTGGCATGATCCCAGAAGTAGCTTATGATTGATGAAGCCTGAATTTCAGACAAGCATCCAGGCTTTTTCACCTCAACTAACATTTTGGAAACACATACCTATTAGTAGAGCATAGCTACATGAAACTTTGGTTATTTGCTGTGACTTTTTTGTCCTAGTTACCAGAGAGCACTATACAGAACTCACAGAAATTATCACATCCCTGAATGAAAGCTGGAAGTAGGAAACATCACGTAAGGGGAGGCAGTTACAGCATGTACATATTCTGTTCATGAAATCACAATAGCTGAAGGAAGAAAGTGAAAACTGGGGCGTTACCACAGGAAGACAAAAGAATCTCTTTTCTCCTACATCCTCATTAGCCTTACACAGATCACTGGCTCCAGGCTGTAGCTTGTCACCTTTGAAATGCTTTTTTTTTTTTTTAAATATGGCTACCATCTGACAAATGGCTTCTGGACATGGACAGCTCAATCTCTGCACGTGCAGTAGTTCCCATGGCAACATGGCAAAATTCAACAGTCCAATTAAAAAGTAAATAGTTATTGCATATCTGGGATACTTCCACTGACAGAGGGCTTCAAAAGAAAAGGTGGATCCCTCTCAATTACCCACCTTTCAGAAAGGTCTCATGAGAAACCATAAACAGATAGAAAAAAAGAGCTTTGGGTTCTGAGTTTCCAGCCAGGTTTACATCTTGGTTTTAGACATAGGGAAAAACAAGTGTTCCCACAAACACAGAATCTCACCATCTTAAAAACTGCCACTAAAAGAGATCCAGAAAAGGCTGAATATCTTGCAAAAGTGAGGAATGAACTGCCTTTCACTTAATCCTGAAAGCAGTACACATGCTTTTACTCCAACTATGGCATGTGAACAGTGGCAAGGTGTTAAACACTCCATTGAAGAATTGGAGAACAGACTCTTTTTTCCCCATAGTCCTAACAGTTACAGAAATGAAATTGTGAGAAGGAGAAAGAGATGGCAATTAAATCTTAGTCTAGCAGCCACTCACTACTGATGTAAGTGGAAGCAGACTGAATTCTTTGTCTCTGCTCCCCATCTAACCTCTAGCAATATCATATACTCAGTGTGTCTGACTACTTAGATTTTCTCATCTCCTGGCCAGGCAACTTTCTTGCTGTGCCTATGGGCAGTACCTCATCACCAGACATAGCACTGGCTGATGGCTGAGACAACACAAGGATATTGCTAATAATTTGCAGAAAAGCTCTTCAGATACATTGTTCAAAGCATTTTAAAATTATCTAAAGGTGCAAGCTCTGAGGCACGAGCATCTGAGAAAGACTTCTTCCTGATATGTGCAAAATCCAGTCAGATTAAGTGTAAGGATAGAAGATCGTTTTGCAAAATAAATCCTAAAACCAGATATCTTAGAACAAGGATGGTATGGGAAGATCTTTAAATCAGCTAAGCAGCTGGCAAACTGTAAAAAAAGTTAGGAAGGAGCATAACAAGTAACACTTGGAAGAAACAGAGAAGAAAGCAGTGGCGGGAGGAAGATCCCGTCATTTCCTGTGGTTTCTAAACCTCATTACAACAAAAAGCATAAATGTTCACAGTGAGAGAAAGACTTGCTCCATTGCCTTGGTTTGTGAAATGGGAATTTCCAAGCCTGGAGGAATGGGTGTCTTGACTCAGCAGAGAAAACTGCTGCTGCAATTTGAGTGGTCTTTAGAAATGCACTTTAGAAAGACCGTGGACGAGGCAGCAGTTTCTAGGGTGCTTGGTCAAAGATTGTTCCATACTTATTTATACCAAACATACACACAAAGTCCTCTGGAGACCCACTAGAAGAGGGGAAGTTTCCTTATTTCAAACAAAATTTAAAATCTTAATGAATTTCCAATTAATGCTCTCTGTTAAATTTGTCAAGCACTCCAAGGGATCTGACACTATATGATCAGAACAAATTAACACTTGCTCTCCCTCTTTATCAATTTCTATATTTTAAAGTAATCTTTTATAATCAAATGAAAGGTATTTAACTTTCTCATCCGAGCTCAAACCTCTATTGCCAAGTCATTCTGTCCCTCCATTCCTCTTAGGCTATGTGATTTTTGTCTTTTTGTCAACCAGTTAGAGGCTACCAAAAAGACTGAGATCATGCCAGCATGAAGGAAATAATTTCTTCCACAGTGAACTCTCGGATGCCAGTGTCCTGAGTATGTACAAAAGAAGATGCTATTGCCTGAATTTTCTTTATCAATGAACTCTTAAATCTCTAGCTTCCTTGCTATATGACTGCCAAATAGCCTTGAAAGAGAAAGTAATAAAGATAAACAATGCCATTGAAAGCAGGTTGCTAAATCCAAGTAGCTCTTTAAGAGTGATTATTTATCACTAAATCACAGGAAAATATTAAAAGGTTACTGAGTCAATAGAATATAAGTGCAATAAGAATGTGAACCTGTAGGAATTGAAGATTTTGATGGTTCAGCATGCCAAGGGCAATCTTACCACTACCATCTCTTTTTTCCATTTTTAGTTCACATTGCCTAGGAAAAAAAATCTTCTTGAATAAAGACATTTACGAATTGCACTATGAGCTTAAGTATTTCCCCCCATAATATCTTCTCATCTATTACATGAAGTGGAGCATTTACACCACTGGCATCAGCTACTAATTACTTGCTTTATAATGGGCAGCATTCTGTGGCAGCACATCAAGGAATTGAAGCCACCATTGATTCCTTGCATTCAGCTCCATTCAAACCTGACTAAAATTGCAGTGCATGCCCCAAAGGCTCTGCAGTCTAAATCATGAGGGTTTTTCCCATTAATTTCAGTGATCTTTGGAGCAGATCCTTGTACTTCTTTTCAGATAAAATAGGATTTTATTAGCACAGGGCAAGGATCTGATTGACTGAAATGACTGGAAAGAGTAACAGGAATAAGGGTTAAATTCATCTTAACATTCCTCAGAGAGTTTGCTAAGTAATGCTCAAAATGTGAGGAAACTGTTAATATACCCAGCTCCGCTCTTCAACCCAGAAAAGATGGAGTATCTGCTGAAATGATGGATGATACAATAGACTTCAAATGGAGACAGTGAAATGCTATGCTTGTGCATGAAAACCATCTTGTAACACTGAAGAGGGCACTGTATCCCTCTCTGAGCTCTGTCTTCAGCTTCCCTCACAGAAGGCTGAGGAAAAACAGCACTTAGTCCTGCTCAGGACCTTCTTTCTCTTCACAGCCTGGTAAACTGAAAATAATTCTTTTTCATTTGAATCTTACTTACTACAGATAGTGGATGACACAGGCACCAGAAGCATGCCAGCACGGAGTGATGTATTTTTACAAAGCAGCTCAGAGAAGTTATTGAACGTTTCTCACAGCTCATTAATGAAATGCTGAGAATTACATCGACCGCTCCCTCTTTTCCCAGTCAAGGCTGTAACTTCACCTGTGTAAATCACAAAAGCAGGCTCAGCCCTGACTTGGCAAGGGGAGGTATGTGTTCTCACAGACAATCTGACTTTGCCTCTTGTCTTGTCCACCTATGTTTTGAGATATGCCACATTGTCCTTGTAGGGAACTACTTGTGGTTTTCTTCTGGCTGGACTTTCAGGCGCTGCACTGGCGGTGACAGGGAGCATATCTCAGAGAAAATATGGGCAATATTAATCAAAAAGTCAGCCAATGGCAGACCTACCACAGGAACTGTTATCCCAGTTATTGCAGGAACTGAGATCCAGGTTTATTCCAGGCTGGCCATGTCCTCTATGACACAGAGGCCTCAAAACAGCCTTTTTCATTGGATTTGCCCAATAAATGCAGGAAAGACTTCCCTACAATGCCCAATCTCTTGGTTAACAATCAAGTCATTACAGTGAAATGGCCAGTTCAGAATGACAGTCCGGCATCCATTTCTTATAAAATGGCAATCATTTGAGGGGGACTGCAGAACCTTATATGTCTTATGGCAGTTTCAACTTCCAAGTAAATATGATTCCGAAATACCAGAGTGACAAAATATACTGCTGAGGGAAACACAAAGAAGTCACCATGTCATAGTATGCAGTCATCACTTTGTGCAATGTTCATTGACATGCACGAAATGAAGAAACTTTATTCCCTGGTGAGAAGTTAAAGTGGTACATGCCTATTTATAGCACACAAACACACACAAAGAAAACCTATCAATCTGTACAGTGCAACTTTCATCTCATTTTTCAGTCATCCCGAATATTTTTGCTTACAAAGAACAGAAATAGATGGCAAGCTAATTAACTCATTGACTTGATTCTCCCATTCAAAATCTTTTGGAAATACCAGAGGACACAAAGGATCATCCTTTATTGCAGAACTCAGTGTACTGCACATATCTGGGGTTGCACTTTGGTTGCCTTGCCTGGCTTTTTCTTTTACAAAAAAAAACCTGTAAATGCAACACATATAAATGATCTTCAGTTCCAGAAAGTTTATGCTCATTTTATGCAAATATTTAATCCTCTATTAAATAAAACATGAGCTGATACTGTACCTACTGTCATAAGCACTTCATTAAACACACTCTTGGTCATATTTAATGTAGTAGAAATTGTTTGCTAAAGGACCAGATCAGTTAGCACCTACTGGCTTAAAATTTGCAATCCCCACTAGCCAAGCTGTGCAAACAATTTTCAGTTTGATGGTCAGACATAAAAATGGGAGAAAACATTCTGAGAGCTATAACAAAGTTACTCGTGAACAAATTTTGGAAAAGGTTTAATTAGATGTTGGAAAACTCAGTTCCAAAACACAATATTGAAATACCAATTTTAAAATATACTTGTAGATGTTTCATTCATTAAATTTGATTAATTGGATACACAAAAATGGCAACAGCACTTTTATGCAGTTCAATCTACTAATATTTTTCATTTTTCCCTAAGACAGTCATCCAGCTAAACAGTCACGCAACTCTAACAAGGATTTCACTAGCGTCATTCTTGTTCCTCCAGGCCACAGAGTTAATTCCCCAACTGCTCTCACTCTTTAAGTTACCCAGAAGAGAACTTCTGGATTCTGAAGAAATCCTTCTGCTCTGACTGCAGCCCTCCAGCTCTGTGGGGAAGGAGTGGATATTCATGTGTGTCAGTACTCCAGCCAAAGCAGAGCCCTGACTCACCTACAAATCACAGATGTACTAACCAGGATAAAATTAATATTATCTTGCCTTGAACTTGAAAATAGGTGTACTAGAATGGAATAACAATAGCATATAAGTTTTTTGTAATACTGTGAGCCAGGCACAGTTTTAGATAAGGGTGTGAGCAGTGTGATCATCCAAAAGGCAACGGCAGGTGAAGTTGAACATAGGAGGCAAGCAAGTAAGAAAAGTGGCAAGAGAGAGGTACACAAGATAAGCACAGGAGACTGCAGAGAGGCAGAACACCCTCCCAAATACACAAGAAGGATGAGTAGGAAGACAAAAGAAATCATACTAAGCAAAAGAGACACACCCACCCCCCTTGAGGAAAGGGAGGGCAACAGCGTAAACACAGGCATGAGGAAGGAGAACCTGAGAAGAAAGAAAAAAAAATCGGTTTAGTTCTGATTTTTCTCACTGAGGATCTCTCAAGCCTGCTCACCTTGACCTCAGGACAAGCAACCACAAGGGACTCCAGCCATATGGACTCACTATATGACATCAGCTCCATGATACTGTAAAACCCACAGCTAATTTAGAATACAACTGTTTAAGTTAATAGTTTTCTATATGTACAGGTATTGATTAATGTTGTGTAAAAACTGCCCATCAGCACCAAGTGAATCATTAATCAATGAATTCAATAAAGTTTAAAACTGGCCTGATTTGTCAGTCCTCTAAACACTCCCATCATAGCAATCCCTAGTTCCCTGAATTATATAGATAGATATATAGCTATAGATACATACAGATATATTCTGTTGCAACTGCAACAGTATAAATAGGAACAAGTATTTTACAGTGGGTACAGGATCTCCCAAGAAAGGAATCAAGTCTATACAGACTTCTAGCAAAAGCAGAAAATTCTAAATTTAAGCCAGACAGGTTGAAGTGGGTAATCCCTCAATATTATTAGCAATTTACTTTATATGGTAAGCCATAATTTAATTTTTAAAATCTACTTCAAAATCATGTTTCTTGTCTGACTTGTCAATTGATTTGTTTCTTCATACCAGAACTCTCAAGTAACCTTACATACAGAAAAACAACTGCCTATTCAAAGAGCAAGAAAAAAACAAAACAGCTACTTTGCTGTACAGGGACAGTCTTGTAAGTAACGATAGGCTCATGATCTTCCCACCGGTTTTCATTCTTGCTGCTCAGACCAAACCAGCATAAGTATTTTGCTTACCAAAAAAATGAAGCCACAAAGATTTCTATGAAAAGGAGAGGATTACCCAGGTCTGGGAAAAAAAAAAAAAGAGGAATGGAAAAATGAGGACACAGTTTCTAGAAAGGGTGGGAAATGAGGAAAATGACAAGTAGAATATGAAGCGAGTTTGTGGCAGTGCTCTTAGCTGAGGTACTTAAAGAAATAGAAAAAAACACTACTGGCAAAGGGGACTAGCAAACCTCCACCAATTGTCATACCCAGAAAAGGACAATTCCCCTCCAGCACCAGCAGTTCCCTTTGTGGTCCCAGACTGGTCACCACTGCACCATGGCAAACCCCCCTATGCCAAGCTGTGAGCACAGGGGACTGTTCTTTAAAAGGTACCTGACACATAGCATTGATGGGGACTTGCTATTATTTATGTCTTTGAAACTCTCCTTTGAGGATCACAGCACTCTCTTGGGTTTCTGATCACACACATGGTTTAAAAGAGTCTTTAATGATATGGACATTGGAGACAGGAATTCCTTGGTCTGCTGTCCCCAGTTGGAAAAGTTTTAGGTTCCATCTAGTACCTAACGCAAAGCTTAATTTGTCTGATCCATCCCATATGCCAAAGAAGACTCAGTGTCCTCTTCCCAATAGATATTGGCTCAGTGCTCCCAAGCAGTAATGAACTGAATGAATAATGATCCTGTAATAATGAACAGGTTTCTCTAAAGCCTAAATACATTGTAACAGTGTTCCTTCCATTATTACATACAACTATACAGTACTGTTGATTTTAAATGATCCACGAAAGCAAAGAAACCAGACACAAATCTCTTAAGGCTACTTAAGATGGTTCAAAGTGGACAAGAAAGTTGCAGCTTCCAGCCTTTTCTAATAATTCGGCATCCAAGACAGAGTTAGACTGCTAGTAAGTGATTATTTAAAGAAGACTTATGCCAATTTTTCTGCAGTACTCACCTGCACATTTTCTTCCATCTAACCAGTTATCTAACCACAAGAAATAAAAAAAACAAGCCAAACCTCAAGCACCCTCTGGCAACAGGGCTTGAAGTAAGGGGGGGATGTAATTTTCAGAAACTGAGATTTCAGGAGGTAAGCTTTAGCATTTTCACTCACATTTAACAAATCTTAATGTAGTTTGAACTTCATTGGCTAACAAAAGTTTAAAATAAAAACTACTCTGCATTGGCTTTGGTCATCTTTCACATTACAATTAGATCAAAGGTTTTTGCTGCATGTAGCTTTAGTCCCATGTTTTCAGGACATGTAGTTCTCTCATGGATCTTCTGAAGTCTTTTCTGTTCCAGCCTTTACATCAGCTTACATTCTATCATCCAAGTATGACCACCTCCCAGAAAAAAATATTGTGACAATTTTCTCCCTCAGGATCATTTCTCACTTACATGAAATACTGAAGACCAGAGACTTTGAAGTTGGCAGGCTGATTTACTGCAGTTTAGAATTTGGCCCTACAAGGAATGACAAGGTGCAGGCAGTGAAGCTGTTATAAATAGAATAGAATGATTTCAGTATGTCCAACTCCATAAATCAAGCAATAACTCTACATTTTCTCATGTTAGATGCCGTTAGAAATAACCGTTTGTACCAAAGGTCTCTCAGTGTCCAGGAAGATAACCTAAGTGGATTGTCCCAACTTTCCACAGGAAACTCTTTGGAGTTCAGGTCGTGCCTCTTTCTCCACCTCCTGTGCAGCTGAGCGGCCCCAAGTCCCCAGCCAACGTCCGATCTGGAGGCAGACCACTGCTGTGCCTCACCAGTATAATGGTGGCAGAATGGCATAGCTTTACCTTAACCACTCTGTGAAACTATAAACAACAGTAAGCTTCCCGTTTACCTCACCTCCGACAGAGAAATTATTTTCTACCGATGAATTTCACTCGGCATTCAGCATGCATACTTTGTGTTTTGGCAAGCAATGCTCATTCTAGCACAGTCTCGCTGTGTGAGTATACACCAAGTGAATACATACTCCTTTTTAAGCAAAACTTTGGATTAGAACAATAGGTAGTGTGTCAGGCATGTAAGCTATGAGGGGAAGTTTCAGTGCCTTTTTAATAAAATCTGGAGTTTCAGGGAGTATGTCCTCTTTATAAAGCCTGGTGTGGGAGGAGGAATTCTCCACAACAACTATGTACTTCAGTAAGAGGTAACAACAATTCTTCCTAAACCTGTTTAATCTTACAGTTTCCTGCTTGGTAAATGAGTATAATATATGCTCAATAAATCTAACCAAATAATGGAGGAAATAATTTAATTTACTATCAACAGCAAATGATGTATTTGTTAATGCTATGTAAACTGCTCTTAACATTGGCAAACCCCACCGCTATGAAACGGAGTTAGCAAATACTTACTACCTGCTTTAACGTCTCTACCCCCTTCATAGTGGGGAGCTCTAAACTTTACTATTATCAGAAACAGAAGCAGGAAACAGGTAATACACACTAGTAAACATCTGTACACACCCTAAAGAAATTGGTTTTGCCTGTGAAACTGTTGTGGCTAAAATCCTTATGTTCAGGTATGACAACAGCAACAAAAACTGTATTTTGCTCTAATGCAAATATGACTACAGTTATATAATACACCACATGCCATTAATACATGCCCAGCCATTTGAAACCTGCATTAATTTTCTCCATAAGCAATCTAACATTACCCCATATTAGTAATCTATATCAAACAAATATTCTGGACCCACTGCTGTGTTGTACTTTAGCAGGATGACTCACAGCTGCCTAATGGAAGCCAAGCAAGTCCTGGAGCAATGTGGCTATCCACTCTATTACCAAGTCAGACTCATTGGGAACCTTTAATAGGGTATTTTTCTAAGAGGTATTTTATTGGCAATAAACTGTCAAGCTATAGCTGATATATTAGTGAATATTTTCCTCTCATTTGTTCTTTGCTCAATCATATAGTGAGTTCAAACAGCTGGAGCAACACAGCAACAAAAATGGTACCTCTAATCCTTTATATGCACACAGCCAGGAACTAGAATAAGCAGTCGCAAGTCTTAGAATACTAGCAGTTCTGCAGAAGAGGTTAGATTTCACAGAAATCCCAAGGGGTTAAGTGAAAGTCATCTAGGAAAGCAGGAAAAGTTAAGTATTCACTTCCACATATCAATGTAAATAGCTTAAAAAGAAACACAGGTGAGTTAGAAAGCTTGGCATCAAGAGAGGCTGTATGTAAAAAGGCATTTCCAATTCATGGTAGGGTGACAGTAGTGAGTAATTTTTTCAAGACAAACAGATTAGGTCATGAAAGAGCTACTTCTAAAACTAGCCATTCTGGCAGGCAGCCCACCCAATAGAGGTGCTTCAGAGAAGAAAAGTGCACTTTTCAGGGTAGTCGATGGAGACAGGTGAGCAATTCCAGAAGGGTGAACCACAGTGCAGAAAACAGCAGCACCTGCATGCTAGCTACTTCACAGCTCTGAATGTGCTCGTTGTTCAGAAGCACTAGTCTGATCCAAAGGGCTGTATTTTCAAAGAGACCTGGCATCTGTGGTGTTGGATAAATGGTGTTCCCGCCAAGTGCTTAAATACCCTTGAAAGATAGGATCCGCAGTGAAAACAGAACTTATGGCTGTTACATCATTTTTTGCTTTTATTTTGCTTTCAGATTCTATTTAAAAGCATAGGTAGAAGCTACAGATACATATTATAGGATCCTTTCTGAACTGATATGCATTTTGCAAACTCATAGCCAATATAACACCTTGAGGCTAACAGGAATGGGGACATTGACCAAGGAGTATACAACGGGGTTCTACAAACACAGGGAATGCAAACTGTTGTCACACCCTTCCTGCCAGACCTGGCTAAAAAATTTCACAGAAGCTGCTGTATTAGAAAATTCAGTTTGCTAAGAATCAAACTTTTCCCTGGGAATGCTCTGATTTTCATCAGACGTTGCCAGCATATTGAGCCCATNTTGTAGTGAAGGGCCCAAAACTGAACACAGGATTCGAGGTGCGGCCTCACCAGTGCTCAGTACAGGGGCACAATCACCTCCCTCCTCCTGCTGGCCACACTATTCCTGATACAGGCCAGGATGCCATTGGTCTTCTTGGCCACCTGTGATTACCAGCAAAGTAAGAGTAATTTAGAAGTCACCTGTGAAATGAAAGAGTAAAACAAGAGGTTTAGCTTGGCCACAGGCTCCTCTAAAGCACTGCTTCCACAACAGCTAGACAGCATCTCTCTCCCCACAGCTCCAGCTGGAATTTAATTAGCCCTCTGCCCTCATAAACTCAGAGACCTCAACACCCAGGCAGAGAGTCTCATTTGTCGTGGGATCTAGAAACTGCCAGTGCTAAACAGGAATGTCCCTGTGCTCTGCAGATCACTACTGAGGACCTGAGACATTTCATCTGGCACATGGTGCTCCAGCTTAGCCTGACTGACAGCCAGTTTCATTAAAGAAGGGCAGGAGGTCATGGAGAAGCTGTCCCACTGGACTCCAGCTGCGGTGGGGAATGAACAGCAGCCAGGAAAGAAATCTCAAGCCTTGTGAGTTCACTAGTATCCTATCCTTTTAAGCATCTTCATCTATCGCTTCCTCTACACCCCCATGTGGCTACCTTCGTTCACTGCAGGATGGGTTGAGCCATGAAATTCAACTTCACAGCTGAGACACTCTAACAGTGCATGGTCAGTACGAGAAACTCCACTTTGGGGAGCTTATTAAATGCCCACGCAGGAGTCTTTGGACGTTCAGTGTCATAACACCAAGTCTGAGAAAAAAATTATGCTATTGGGAAGTCAACAGCTGGAGCTGCTCAAAGCTGGTGATTTTGTACTTCGTACTAATTCCCTCTGTTTTCCACTCCCTTTCCTTCCCTCTCCCCTCTCCTACCCTCTTCCCCTCTCTCTCTCTCCCATTTTCCTTCCTTCCTTCCTTCCTTTCCTTCCTTCCTTTCCTTCCTTCCTTTCCTTCCTTCCTTTCCTTCCTTCCTTTCCTTCCTTCCTTTCCTTCCTTCCTTTCCTTCCTTCCTTCCTTCCCTGCCTCGTGAAATCTGAAAGTCCATAAAACACAAGCTGAGAAACACAAATTGCAAGGCAATAAACATTTAAAAGAAAAGCCCAAGTACTTAATAAGTTGCTGCAGGTTCACACCTACATGACCAGTGGATAAATCAGTTAGTGCTCTCAGCTGCCACTCCTCAATTCAAACCTGTCCTGCAGGAGGCTTTGGTGCTGTGACTTCCCATCTCCTTTAATCCAGTCACACATACTACGCTCTTCTTCAGTCGTTCATGGACAGAATTAGACTCTCCTGTGTGGTGGATCAGAAAACACCAGTGTCCATCTCGGAAATGCTCCGAGGGGAGATCACTGTCTCCGCTAACTCTGTGTAGGAGTCTAGCTTCTTAATTGAGGCGTCCCTTTTAAAGGTCTAAAAGCCATCTGATGCAAACACTTCCCTTTCTGGACTTTCCTCCCCTTTCCCCTCACTGGATTTAACATATTGTGACTGGTCACATCTTCAATCCCAAGGGTGGAATCTTGTAACTTTCCACCTCACAAATTAGGATTTGCCCCAGTTATATTTCACGTTGCCATTTCTAAAAGAAAGGTTCCCATTTCATGGAAGATAACTATTCCAATTCAGATAACATTAAATTGGAAGCATTCTTGGGTAGTTTATTGGGTAGACTCTCTTTAATATCTCTACTGAAATCAGCTCAACTGAACAGGTTCTCTTAAATGTGACAGAACATTTTTGACTCTAATTTTGTCCAGCTATAGGGGATCTATCTACAAGGAGGCTAAAATCTTCTTGTTCCTCTACAGATTTATCTGACCTATACGAATTGCAGTCTGCTTTTGACCAGAAAAGTTTTTTGACATTGTTTTGCATTTTGATTTGCTTCTATAAATGGAAATTATCCTGTATGTTCCCAAAGAGGAAAAAAAGTCATTTATATTAAAAAAGCACCTCAGGGAAAACATGAATAATTTATCATTTTATGAAAAGTGCAAGTTTTTCTACAGGGTTAAAGGTTGCTGTTGAGATGAATATTTTAAAGCTGTACATCTATTTTCTACTACGTCTCCTGATGATTAATACACCTAGTTCTTCCATGCTAAAATAAATTACCGTTCTTCGATAACCCACTAAACATTACAGCAGATACAAGTCTTGTTAGAAAACGGAGGTTGGAAATATAGTGTTCACACAGGTTTAGTTTATTCAAAGCCAAAACGTAGAATCACAGAACCAGAATCATTTAGGTTGGAAAAGACCCTTAAGATCATCGAGTCCAACCATAAACCTAACACTGCCAAGTCCACCGTTAAACCATGTCCCTGAGCGCCACGTCTATAATTGTTAGTGACTGCACATTTGGAATGGTTTAGTCAGATTACTTGTAAAGATATTCAGTCAACCTGTTGCAGAGTATGTGAGGTGGGGAAAAAGCTGTTTGATACGGTGCTTTGGATACTATCTAGCAATACACTACATAAGAAAAAGCAAATAACCTATATATGCAACAACAAATACATTTGATTTTTTTAATTAACTATAAGACAAATGTGAAGATACACGCTATGAATATTGCCTGGCAGTTTGACCCACACCATAAAATAATGAAGTTTAGGATTCCGTAACAATGTAAGTGTCTAACACTGAAAATCCAATACTTCAAATGCCCCGTTCACATACGAATGAATGCAGAAAGAAGGTACGGAAATAGTTCAGCTAATGCAATGGTGCAATAGCCAGTGTAATAATATCATCTGCAGGGTTTAAGCTTTTAAAAAGAATCTAAAATCTCTTTATTAAATTTCCTAGTTTCATGCTAGAAATGCCTTTCCAACCATTGAAGTAAAGTGATCATTAAAATACAGTTTAAAACATAGAGCACTGGCATATTCTTTCATTTCACAGTTTAGAGGAGTAAAAACTGGTGATTAAACATAAAAAGTGTAATGCCAGAATATTAAAAAATATTCGTAATCTACAGGATTTAGCAGGGGATTGATATCCCTTTTTTATGGGGAAGAATATAAATGAGTAAACAACGAATCCTTCAGTGACTGTAACAAACCACTAATCTGATTTTTGTTCTCAACCAAACAAGGGAAATTTTACAATATGTTCTAATATTGTTCTGAGCTGCTCAGTGATTATCCAGAGGGAAAAAGACTATGTGCAACTACTCCAGATTTCTAACAAGACACTAGCTATAAGAGATGTCTTCTATTTCAGTAATTTTGAGAGCTTCAATCAGACTTCTTTTTTCATACAGGTGTATAATTCTGCTTATATGCAACTCTTTTCTTCATCCAAATAAGACTTTTCTCTTTACCTTTTATTTTAAACAGATACATTCTAACTGCCCAGGGTAAATGAAAGAGTACAAAACTGGATTCATTAGGATGAGACCTTCCAATCAACTCACCAGGTCTGGCTAGGAGAAAGTTCCATATCATAAAATGTTTCATGTTTTGGAAATTAGTTTGTTTCACATATGAATGAAATCCAGAGTTTTAGATTATTTATAAAGCACATTAGTCAGAAGCAGGCAGGCACAACTGCAAGGTTTTGCATTGTTGATACAATCACAAGTTTAAATTGAAATGTGAATATTTTCAGACTATGATTCAAGAAATAAATGAGCCAGCTTACAAATCTTAACAGTTAAAACACGTTCTCAACAGCAGACGTTCTCTAAGCTCCCTGTCCCCCCCACACTGCTATGTTTAGATAAAGTGATCATTATCAAGCTTACAGTAACACCTTGCCATGCTTTCATGATGCCAGAAAATTATTAGATGAAGAATGATCAATGTGCTAATGAGAATAAATTAAACAAGTGGGAAAGGCAGGTTACTTCACAAAGGTCTGGAGGTTTTATGGCAAAATGTGCCACCTTCCTTGAGCCATTCTCCTATAACCCACATGGTTACCAAAACAAAGCACTTAGAGTATCATTAGTGCACAATGACTGTACAACATGGTTACTGCTTCTACTATGGCACGGAGCACCAGTAAAGCAAAATCTAACAAAGAAGGTATAAGGAAGGGTTGGAAAGAAAAACTGTTAGTGTGCTGTGAAGAAGTGCTGTGAAATGGTGAAGATAATACCTGTAGTTGAAAGCGTGCAGGACTGTGCAAAGACAATGTATCTGGCAAAAGAGGAAAAATATTCTTATTTATGAATAAAACATCACCTGAATGAGTAAAAAATTATAAAGAGGAGAAATTAGAGAGCATACTTTGGATTCAGAAACCTAATTTATAAAAACTCCAGTTTATGAAAAGGATGGGTATTTATAAGCCTTTTAAAGCATCACTAACAAAGAGTCTAAAGAGAACTTAACCTAGATTTACATACCAAAATAAATCAAAACTGTGTATTATTTATACTGAGTTTTCCTTCAAGGTTAAGTTTTAACCAAAGGTAGAAAAGTAGGTACTATAAATTTAGCAAAAGAAAACTCCAAAGAAAACAAGAAAAACACACACCCTGTTTAAAAGCCTTGATGCTGTCCATAATTAGCAAACACTTTAAGGGCAGATTCATGTTTCTAACAATTGTTATAACAGATCACTGTCCCTATGTCTCTTCCTGTCGCAGTATCCTGAAGGTAAGATTTGTTCCCCTCCCAGCGCTGGGCCAACAGCCATTAGTGTTCGTGGATATGCGACATAGGAACTGGCAGAAAAGACAGAAAAGTATGTTTATGGCAGAGGTCCTTTTGGCACGCTGGTCAGCGGGCTGGCCCCGCAGGAAGCATCAGGCTTCCGCAGCTGCCCACACTCCCTTGGGTTACTGCTGCGCCACGTGACGCCAAATTCTGCCCTTTTCGAGGATTCCTTACTGTTCAGCGCAACCTGCATTTTGTCTCATCTGCTCATTCAGTGACTCAGTGTTAGTTTAGAGCTTTTGTACTAGTTCATAACTCGCTTCAACTAATGCCAGCCTTTTCACTGTTTGTCAGCAGTCCTGTTCCAAACCAGCTTCTTCTCACACCACTTTTTTCCTTCAGCTGACTGTTTTTCATAGAAGAGATATATTCTGATCATCCTTAATTCCCACCGCTTTATGTCACCGTCCATAAATAGCAATCTCTCCAGGGCAAACACTTTTGGCCGTAGCTCTAGTGGATATAAATCTCCATGCTTCTATTGACTTGAGTGTAACTACTGAGATTTACATCTGCTCAGAGTGTGTGTATGTGAATTTCAGTGCTCGTTAAATACCATCTAAGAGCATGGATCTGTATCCATTTAAATTTGTGGCAACAGTTAATTGGTGAGGAGTCAAGTTTTAAACAGACATCTGCTTTATTAGAAGTAAAACGAGTTGTGTGAAATATCTGTGTTCAATTCTCAGCTGAGCTGACTATTCATGCCATCAGGTGACTTTTATGACACGACAGAGAATTTTCACATAAAAAATATATGCTTTACACAGCACATTAGCCATACAACACCAAAGAAATGGCACACATTAATATATCATGCTGATATCCCTTAATTTTTGGTTTGAAATAGATTAAAATATCCAAAATGCATTAAATATGACTGAGAAAGGATATTTTTTTCTAACACAGAGAATTTTTATCCCAATCAAAAAAACCAGCAATTAATTCTTAGGGCATATCTGCTTATGGTGAATATCACAGATACTGGAATAGCAGTCAGCTCTCAACCACACCTGGAGGAAGCTAGAATTTTTTTTGCTTCAGGCTGAGACACAGAAGAACCTGAATTCTTTGGATGTCAGTGTAGATATGTCAGTTTAAGCAAACTGCAATTCAGCTATCCAGCCTCTACAGGGCTGCTTGAAGAGCACAGAGGAGTGAAGAAGTGATATTAAAATAGGCTTGTCTGTAATTTGAGAGGTGCAAAATGAAATATTGAGACTAGCTTTCTTATATATCAATCCATCTCCTGTCAGATTATATACTTAAAAGGGCTGCATAGAACAAACAACCAACCAAAAAGTCAAATCACCATATTATCTAGCTAAATTTGAGAAGTAGAGCTATAAACAGTAAAAGAAATAGAGAAAGGTTGTTTAAATGCCAGAACTAAGTAAGAGATGGATCTTTGCATGAGGAATGATAAAATAGTTAATAAGACAGACACACAGATGTCACAGAAAATCAGCAAAAATGAGACTGTAATCTCCATGGTGAGTCTTCTGCACTATAGGGAGGATCTTTGTTCCACTGAAGTCTTGCTTCAGTGCCTCAAGCACTGAAACTTAAAATGGTATAAATTGAATCTATTCGGTTTGCCTTTTCATTTTGAGCCTTTAACTTAAGCTGCTTTTAAAGACCTGTTTCTCCTTGGAAACACTGAGACTTCCAATGGCCTGCATGGCTGATCCAAAGCATTTAGAAGTAGGTACCCTAGAATATTATTGTCTTACATGTCATTATCCTATATCAAGTGTTGTATTTTAACAGACATAGTTGTCCTGTGGGAATTTATCTTAGCTCAGCCTCTTACTAGGACTGCCTTTCCTCCATGATTATATTAGTTTATGCCAAGAGGCATTTCTATGAATTCAGGCAGAAAGGAGAACTGCTGCTCAAGACAGGCCCATCACTTTAGAGCCACTTGTCAAGAGCCAAAGACAGAAATGTTGGCTGCCATTTCCTGCTGACTGGCAAAACTTACTCAACAAGAGCTGGAAAAGCTTAAGGAAAACAAAGGAGAACAAACAACTTACAAGGCATCTGTCTTGGGAAAAAGCATTTTAAATAGGTGCTGAAAAATCAGACTGAGGTCATGTAAAAGAAGTCCCCTTCTTTAGATACTATCATGAGCTAAAAAGACTTAAAATAGCATGAATTTGAAGATTTAAAAAATGTTTTTTTCTTAATAGTCCATTGAAATAAGGCATTCCATAAAGCCATACAAATTTCGGTAGACTCTCTTCTGGCAGTTTGGTAAAACCTGTTCTTGTGGATTAACCCCTATAGCAGCTAGGACCCACACAGCATCTTGCTCACTCTCCCTGCAGCAGGATGAGGGAGAGAATCAGAAGGGCAAAAGTGGGAAAACTCATGGTTTGAGATAAAAATCTTTTTAACAGGTAAAGCAAAAGCTGCACACACAGGCAAAGCAAAATATGGAATTCCTGCACTAATACCCATTAGAGAGCATTTCCAGGAAAGCAGGGCTCCATCATGTGTAACAGTTTCTTGGGAAGACAAACACCATCACTCTGAACCCCTTCCTCTTTCTTCCCCCAGCTTTTATTGCTGAGCACATCATATGGTATGGGATATCCCTTTGGTCAGTTGGGGTCAGCTGTCCCGGCTGTGTCCCCTCCTGACTCCTTGTGCACCCCCAGCCTGCTTACTGGTGGGGTAGGGTGAGGAGCAGAAAAGGTCTTGACTGTGTGCAAGCACTGCTCAGCAATAGCTAAAATATTGATGTGTTATATAGACTGTTTTGGTCACAAATCCAAAACATAGCACCACACGAGCTACTGTGAAGGAAATTGACTCTATCCCAGCCAAAACCAGTAAACCTGCATAGATTGTCTAGGAAGCACATTTCTAAACCCAATGTTTTCAATCCAAAAATGAACACTAAAATTTTGGAAAGATTGTGGATTTGTTCCAGCATTAAATAAATTTCAAGTCTCAAAAGGTTTTCATGGAAACAGAATCGCCACTTTTGAGCCAGCTGTGTTTCAAATCTCATGCTTTTGGATACTTTGCTCCACTTGCTAATGAAATTACTATTTTTTAAACAGGCTCCAGAGAAGCACCGAAAGTCTGTGAAATAAAAGGATATGAATAGTCAGGAATGTATAGAAAATTAGGCCTGCCATGAGGCAAAAAAAAAATCTAGAGTCATAAGAACTGAAAAAACAACTTTGAAAAGAACAGGAAAAGGACCAATGAAAGGTAGAAGAGTGAGGTACTTAAGATAGGACTTGCAGAGCTTAAAAAGTAAATAACCAGAAAACCTCTACGAAGTAAATAATCAGAACTGCCCAAATGCGCAGTAGAAATTGTAATAACCTACCACAAGCAATTCAGGCAATTTAAAGACTTGCAACTGTTTCAAGCAATTGGAGAGAAAAGATGAGCTTGAAGGATTTACTGACATATAAAGTCTTTTGAGCTTTGTATGTACAGCTGGTGAGATCTCACTGGCAGTGCTGGCACTGCCTGTTCTCAGCACCTTGTCCCCCTGTCACACATCATGTCAGTCAGTGACCACCACACTGCTGTGAAACAGCTATTAGAAATTTTTAAAGGTATTTTTCAATTGTTGAGCAGCCTGCTGCGCAAATGGACTGATGCTGCGTGTGGAATTAAATACTGAGAAACTATTCTGGGGCTCAGAAATACCATGGCAATTGCTAGCTTGAACTCCCCTTTTTGTCACACAAAGAACCTCTCTATTGACATTATGAACTTTCAGAAAGTAGTCCATTAGTTCTTCCATTCCTGATGAACGTTTTTTCTCACAGAGCCCTCTGTCTTAATAGTCCTATCTGACTTAATCAGAAGTACACTTTACCATTTGTGAAAATATAGTGTTTTGTTAATCCAAAGCAAAGCTGATCAAAATTGAGGTTCTTTTGTCAGTTTATGCTTATTCTTTTTGTTGAATTTAACATCCCATATAATTACAACAGATTCAATAGCCATACAAAACTCAGATTTCCACCACAGATTTGTTTAAATGTATGTTAAGAATTACACAGTATTATTCATTATAGGCTTGAATTTAACACATGCTGCATAAAACTTCCTCTCCTTCCCTCTTGTTTCCTCTCTTCTGGTTTTGGTTATTCTTCATCTAAAGGAGCAGAACTTCTCTGGTACAGGGAAGTCCCCTTTCATACCACCAGAGCAGCATAGCGCCATTGCTGGATGAACAAAAAACCAGAGTTTACATAAACAATATACTCAAGGAATTGTCTTAAACTGCAGTTGGACTAGTTGAACTGGTATCACCTATCTCCTTTGAGAAATTTTTTTTAAAAAAACAGGATTATCATTACAATGTAGTGATATGGCAATATCTTAATATAACGTGCATTGGACAAGCAAATCAATATGGCACAAGTACTGCAATTCTGATGTTTTCCAACTTTTCATTGTTTGACCTAGTAGCAAAAGAAAGGATTCTCAGTACAGATTATTGGATGCTGTTT
Organism: Pelecanoides urinatrix; assembly: GCA_013400755.1. NCBI lineage: Eukaryota > Metazoa > Chordata > Aves > Procellariiformes > Procellariidae > Pelecanoides > Pelecanoides urinatrix. The sequence continues at coordinate 20,173 of VZTQ01012994.1, read as the reverse complement.
CCATTAATGACAGGGAGGCTGTGTGCTTTCCAAGAAAAACTACAAAGTTTGGATAGTGACAAGTCCCAACATCTTTCACTTACTTGTACGCATGCAGTATGTAAAATTCATCTGATTACAAAAGGATGCTGCTCAGTAACTGGAAGCACAGAATGTTCTCCCAGATGAAGAAAAACAGGGTGTTGAGTTCATATCCCAGATCTAAAAAATCCTTCTCTGCACCTGAGAAGGAGCACATCCCCCATATCACTCTCATTCCTGCTGAACAGTCTCCGGAACATCCCAGCAGATATACATTATTATCATTACTACAGTTTCTGCCCTTAGGTTATTTCTGTGTCAGTCTTACATAGGAGGTCCATTAAAAATTTCCCATCCCAGCAAGACTGAAGTAGAGTGTCACAGAACAAACAGAGGGCATCTGTCTGGCCAAAAGCCCTGTTCCTGTCCCAATAATGGAGGTAATTTTCAAAGTAAATAAATGCAGAAGAAACTAATGCCCTACACAGTCACCAGCTGCCATTACAAACAATACACACTGAACAGATGCTAAGAGTCCTTGCTCATAGCAGTAATTTGACAACCTAAAATGATCTTGATTTTCTGTGATCTAACTTTTTACAGCGTGTAAAATGTCCTTCTTCCTTCCATCCTGGACACCAACCCGCACACCAACACATGCAATTCTCCTGTTGTCACTTCCACAAGAGATGTGTGCGTTGCCTGATCTTCTGCTAGTTCACATTTCTGTTTGCATCAACATCAGTAAGACCATACAAACTCTTTTTTAGTTTATCCACTGAAATACTGAAGTTTATTGCAGGAAGTATTTTTCAGTGAGTGGGTGACACACAGAGCACCAATCCAGCTTCACACTGTTCAATCAATTACACACATACATAACATGTAAGAAAAAAGAACATTTCCAAGTTTGAAAAGTTAAGGAGTCTTAAGTTCGGATATGCCCCCGATCCTACCTCTGCGACCCATTTCTGCCCTTCAGAGTTGTCATTGATATGCACAAAATAAGATAATGCCTTCAGACAAAAGATTAAGTTGTGGCATGACTCCTAAAACACTGAAAGTCTCCCATAAGTCCATCGTCCCAACACAATTTCTCCACTGTTTCCTCAATTTGTATTATTTTTAAAAGCTGATTATTGGTTCATTTTTGTGTTTGCTAAGCCCTCACTAACTCAGTTTGAATCACTCACTCTACTCCTGATTTACCCACGTGCAACTGGAGTAGAATTCTCCCATTAATACCTTTGACTTCCTGACAAATTCAAAACAAAATAAAAACAAAAAATCCACATGATAATGAAAAGTTAAACAGCTTTCATTATCAAGAGGATATGCCAATTTAATGAGAATCTTTGTGTTGCAGCTAAAGGCAACCTTCACAAATGCAACTGCGGTATCCCTGTCTGTGGCTGGAAACAACATCCACTTTCAAGTTTGTTTAAATACAACAGTACATTAACAGCTAAGGTAACTCCAGCCGCATCTTCTGTACTGCTCCACCTCCAGGCTCTTCTCAGTTTCAAGCCTCCCATCCTCCATTCTTTTCCTTTCTGGGATGTGACACCCTCTAGCTTCTTACACAAAGAGCTGCTGCTGCCTCGGGAGCCACCAGTCAGCTGCCTGAGGAAACCTCCAAGTTTCTTGCTGCATTCACTCTCCTCTAGTTTCTATCAAGCCATCCAGGCCCCAAGGCTCCCTTTTCCTCCAGCAAGTAAATCTGCCCCTTCCAAAGTTACACCGGGAAACAGATCTCCCCACTGCCACCAGCCTTGTCCCCTTTGGCACTGTCTGCCTTCTAACTGCAGGCCCCAGGCTCCAGTCCTGAATCCCAAGTTCTTCAAGCTGTTTTTCACAGACATTTACAGGACAGAAATAGAGAGCACGTATTTCAACGGTCATTTTTGTAATGTTGCTCTTTCAGAATGAAGACAGTTTGAAATTAAACTACCTGGAGCTTGACTTGTCAGTCAAACCAGCTAGTGAAGAACTGTTACTTGACTGACATGTATCTCTGCCACAGATCAGTACAAAGGTACATAAACCACCAAGCTAAGTGAGAAGCACATGAGGCTCTCAGAAAAATTGACTCTTGTGAAATGAGACCACATAAGCAATACACATCAGAGTCTCATTTCCATCTACAAAGTTAATTGTGTGTGTTTTGGGATTTGCCTTCTTAACAGGCATAAGTTTTACTTCTTTCTGTATACATGATTTAGCATTTTTTAAGATACAACAGAACAGGTCAGCTTCTTCAGCTGGTATGAAATGTGTACAAGGCCAGAAGTCACTAGACCCTCCCCCTGCTGCATCTGTAAGAAAACTTTAGACACTTATCTGGCTGGCAAAAGCACATGGGAAACAGCCACTTCAAGTGAGGAAAATTTAAATTGCATATCACAGACATCAACAAAGAAGTGTATTAACTAGTAGAACAACTAGCTAGGTGGAATGACCATGGAGAATATCTTTTAAAAAACAAGACCAGGTATTTTTCTGTGACATATGCTCCATCCAGTTCCAGTAAATGTCATCACACTTCACACAGGAATCACTTGGTAAAATTCTGAGATTTATTTTGCATGGGAAGCCAGACATGCTGATCACAATAATGGCTCCTTCTGGCCCCAAAATCTACAAACCTATTAAGTCCATGGAATGGTGCCGGTTCATATCCAGCTCCAAATTTGAAGAAGACAGTCCTATAGTGGTGCTGCTCCTTGTTAGCTGTACCAATCTCTGTGTTATGTTTATCATTCAGTAGATAACAAATACAAACTCAGCTGCTCAGTTCACTGCCCAGGGAGTTTATCAGGCAATATTTTTTAAAAGGTCTGGCTCAGAAAAAAGTGTGTGCTATTCTAAAACCAGATGTGGAAACATAAAAGAGAGGATAGAGCCTGACAGAAGGGGCAAGAACTGTTTAAGCAGAAGACATGTGGGAAATAAAACAGTGTTTTCTTGTTTTCCCTAAAATGGCTGTCCGAGGTGTCACAAGAGCACTCTACACGAAGATGGGGAAATCTCTGCAAAAGTCCTCCAGCACACCACAATTTGACGTGCGGAGGAGGTCGGACACCTCACTTCAAGATGTGTGAGCAACACAAGGTAACACGTTTAGCACAGCAAGGAAGAACCCTGTTTTCCTTGACATTGAAGCTGCCCAAACCCCAGGCTGCCGTTTTAAAGAAAGCAGACTGCAGAAGTGTGATTATTTGAATAAACTTTAATTTCTCCAGGTTCTGCAAGACGATAATACAACACAAATTCATGAGCTCCTGNGATTCTTGTCCAAGTAATTTTACAGTAATTTTACATGTAATGATACAATGATAAAATCCATCAGTTGAATGAGGATATTTTGACTTATCTGTTGCAAAGGTCGTAAATGAAAATTTTAATTATGTGAAGTATAATATTTGGGCTTAGAGTCATCAAAAGGTGCCTTTAATTGATGAAGTATTTACAAAGTATCTAGCATCACTGGAAATGCTTTAATTTATAGACTATATAAAATCCAGCTGCCTAATGAGGTTACAACACCTTTTCTGTCAGAGATACTATTGCTGTTGGCCCCTCTCTGCCGATTCAGCTGTAGGGTTTGCCGTCTGTTATTGCATCTCTCCTCCTCATGGAAAATCAGAGCTAAATTCTGACCCTATCTTCATACTCCCTCTCTTGAATCTCAGTGGTGCCAGGGTTAAATAGAAAAACAGCTAATAGGCAGGTAATATACTAAGAAGGGACTATCTCCCGATGCAAGGTATTCAAACATCGTCATGTCCCAAAGCACCAGGAACACAGGAGTGAAGGACATTTATTCGGGCCACCAATTTCAGTTCTTCTAAATCACAGGTAACAGCGCAGAAGGTCTCACAGGACATCTTCTACAAACTAGGCTCTATCAACAGCTGATAGCAAATTTAAGACTCTGGAGGGTTCACCCTGGTGAAAGCCCACACTCCCACCCAGCCCCACCAGGCACTCCTCAGTGACAGGGAAACACAGGACAAGAAAGCCTGTGGGTCCAGATAAAGGCAGGGAGATTGCTTGCCGGTTGCTATTGCAGGCAAGTCAAACTCAACTTGATGAAAGTCAATGTCATTTACAGCCAGTTAAAATTGATGTATTTTAAATTCAGCTACCAAGTCTGGGGCAGGCAATAGTCTCAGTAAAGTTTGGGGGTGGAAAGATTTTCCCATCTGGGGACACTGAGTGGTCCTGCAGCTACTGGCTGTTTGGAGAGGAACAGAAAAGGGATAGAAACAAAAATGCATAAGGGGGAATATCCAGAAATCCTGGAATCAAGGACAATAAAAACAGGTAATTTTTTTTTTTTTTTGGTACCAATAATGCAAGAGAAGAAAAACAGCGAATGACCGAGGATTTAAGACAGGGGAATAACTTAGATTGACTGGCTTAGATTGACTAAATCAGAATGGCTGGAGACAGGAGTCAGGTATTCAGACAGATTAACAGCTAAAAAATGTCTTGCTTTAGAGGGAATGGAACAGAATGAATGAAAGGGACAGTAACAGACACAATGTCACTTAAATGCTTCCAGCTCCCTTCAGCCTATTTCTAGCATATTGTGCCCAAGCAAAATATCTGTCACTGATTGCATGGGCAGCAACAACAGTGTTCCCCTGCCTATCCCCGATCCTCCAATTCCCAGTCACTGGCAAATAGTGGTTTGTGTTATGTGCAACAATTGAGATGTTTTCTTTTTCAGTTTCTTATGCATATAGAAAACTCCCTGAAAACTCATGTTCATTTCACGTAACAATATCCATTTATTGTGAGTGCCACAAGGCTCATTTNCCCAAACCCCAGGCTGCCGTTTTAAAGAAAGCAGACTGCAGAAGTGTGATTATTTGAATAAACTTTAATTTCTCCAGGTTCTGCAAGACGATAATACAACACAAATTCATGAGCTCCTGCAACAAAATAACATGCACCTGCACTGCCATTTTTACCTGTATGTGCTGAATAGAAAGCACTACAAATAAAAATAGCATTCAGAGATGCATTGCTACAGGAGGTACTTAATTTTTTTGACACCTGATGGTGCCTTTAACACTACTCATGTCCATGAAGTGTACATAAAAGGAACCTGTTGTAAAGTAGATTCATGGTAGCCTGACTTCAGTCAGCTTGGAATGACAAATTGAGGCGTCATTAAATGCAAATAACTCTCACAACACATACTCTTAAGATGTAACATAAAAATTACAAGCCTCTGTACAGTGCAAAGTATTTATACTGCAGCCTTCTTTTGCTTAAAGTCACTGCTGCACCTGACATTCTCAAAACTACCTTGACCCTCCTTTGCTCCTAGCAAGAAAGATTTCCCTCTCACCCTTTTATTCTTCATGACTTCACTGGAAGTACTGCTCTGCTGCCACTTTGTTTAGACTTGAGCCACATAATTATCTTTTTTCTCATAGGCTCTCTCATAAGCCTTTATTATGTCAGTAACAGAGCTGAGCAGCCTTTCGGGCAGCTTAAGTGATCCAGACCTGTTCTTTGTAAGCGCTCTGATGCAAACACATACAATATTGAAATGCGATTTCATTCCTCCTCTTTTCCAGCTGTGTGACAGCTCTGCATATGAAACCCTGTCCTGTGCACACACTGCACTCACTTCCCGAAAAAAAAAGGACATACAGGAGTTGATTCTTGTCCAAGTAATTTTACAGTAATTTTACATGTAATGATACAATGATAAAATCCATCAGTTGAATGAGGATATTTTGACTTATCTGTTGCAAAGGTCGTAAATGAAAATTTTAATTATGTGAAGTATAATATTTGGGCTTAGAGTCATCAAAAGGTGCCTTTAATTGATGAAGTATTTACAAAGTATCTAGCATCACTGGAAATGCTTTAATTTATAGACTATATAAAATCCAGCTGCCTAATGAGGTTACAACACCTTTTCTGTCAGAGATACTATTGCTGTTGGCCCCTCTCTGCCGATTCAGCTGTAGGGTTTGCCGTCTGTTATTGCATCTCTCCTCCTCATGGAAAATCAGAGCTAAATTCTGACCCTATCTTCATACTCCCTCTCTTGAATCTCAGTGGTGCCAGGGTTAAATAGAAAAACAGCTAATAGGCAGGTAATATACTAAGAAGGGACTATCTCCCGATGCAAGGTATTCAAACATCGTCATGTCCCAAAGCACCAGGAACACAGGAGTGAAGGACATTTATTCGGGCCACCAATTTCAGTTCTTCTAAATCACAGGTAACAGCGCAGAAGGTCTCACAGGACATCTTCTACAAACTAGGCTCTATCAACAGCTGATAGCAAATTTAAGACTCTGGAGGGTTCACCCTGGTGAAAGCCCACACTCCCACCCAGCCCCACCAGGCACTCCTCAGTGACAGGGAAACACAGGACAAGAAAGCCTGTGGGTCCAGATAAAGGCAGGGAGATTGCTTGCCGGTTGCTATTGCAGGCAAGTCAAACTCAACTTGATGAAAGTCAATGTCATTTACAGCCAGTTAAAATTGATGTATTTTAAATTCAGCTACCAAGTCTGGGGCAGGCAATAGTCTCAGTAAAGTTTGGGGGTGGAAAGATTTTCCCATCTGGGGACACTGAGTGGTCCTGCAGCTACTGGCTGTTTGGAGAGGAACAGAAAAGGGATAGAAACAAAAATGCATAAGGGGGAATATCCAGAAATCCTGGAATCAAGGACAATAAAAACAGGTAATTTTTTTTTTTTTTTGGTACCAATAATGCAAGAGAAGAAAAACAGCGAATGACCGAGGATTTAAGACAGGGGAATAACTTAGATTGACTGGCTTAGATTGACTAAATCAGAATGGCTGGAGACAGGAGTCAGGTATTCAGACAGATTAACAGCTAAAAAATGTCTTGCTTTAGAGGGAATGGAACAGAATGAATGAAAGGGACAGTAACAGACACAATGTCACTTAAATGCTTCCAGCTCCCTTCAGCCTATTTCTAGCATATTGTGCCCAAGCAAAATATCTGTCACTGATTGCATGGGCAGCAACAACAGTGTTCCCCTGCCTATCCCCGATCCTCCAATTCCCAGTCACTGGCAAATAGTGGTTTGTGTTATGTGCAACAATTGAGATGTTTTCTTTTTCAGTTTCTTATGCATATAGAAAACTCCCTGAAAACTCATGTTCATTTCACGTAACAATATCCAT
>VZTQ01012993.1:14575-108508 GCA_013400755.1 Pelecanoides urinatrix | reverse complement strand
GGGGTTTTGTTTCCCCTTTTCCAGTCAGCAGGAACTTCACTGGACTGCCAGGACATCTCAAATATGATGGATAGTGCTGCTGCTACTGCAAAAAAAAAAAAAAAAAGGGTTTAAAGCTTCCCTTGGGAAGCCAGGGCGAGGTTTTCTCCGGCATCTTCCCACCTGGAGGCATCAGAGCAGCCGTGGGTGCAGCACCGGGTCTGGCAGGGCTGCCTGCACCCAGCCGGGTGGGACAATCACCCCGATTCCAGGAGCCAGCAGAGCCCCAGGGCAGGTTTTCTACCTTCACCACATCGCGCTGTTGATTTCCACAAGGAAAAACCAAACGTTTCCCCCTGCCCGCCCGTTCCCCTCCACCACGGCACTGTAATTATTAACGACATCCAGCAGGACCGGACACCCCCGCTGAAGGCCAGACCTTAGCCCCAACACCCTCAAATAACACAAACCCACTATTCCCATGGGCAAATTCTTTTTCTTTTTTAATTCAATTTTCTAATTTAATTGCAAGCATCAAGGGTTTCCTTGCCCAGAAGGGGTGACCCGAGGTGGCTCGGCCGTCTCGGCATCGGCAGATGGCAGCCTTGGCAGCCTAAAAACCACCCTCTGCCGCTGTCTCACCCACCCCCGCAGCATCAGTCGGGGGTCTCAGCACCCCCCCTGGGGGTCTCAGCACCCTTCAGGGGTTCCAACGCCCTCCCGGGGGTCCCAGCCCAACACACAGGCTGGGGACCCTGCGGGCTTCGCTCACGGATGGCAGGAGATGGAATTAATTAGGGAGGCAGAGTGGATAATAACATGTTTTTTAAAGTGTGTTGTTTGCAGCAGACTTCTCTGGAGTGGGTTATTTATAGGATGTGTCTATAACCTAAATAAAGCAGCTGAATTTTGCCACGTTGCTCCGGGGGGTGATGCTGGCCGGCTCCGGGAGGGGTGCAGACCCCCCCACTGATGCTCCCCAGGCACCCCCAGCCCTTCCATGGGTGCAGCAGCACATTTAGAAGCAAGTCACCAACCTGAGGACCCCAAGCATCTCCTTCTCAGCAGTAACAGCGGTGAAATGAGCCGGTCTAACCAGCAGACCCTCGTTAGGGTACCGCAGCCCCTGGGGCCTGATCCCTCCCGCGGCACCCCGAGGAGGACGCGATGCTCCTGGACCAGCTGCTTCACCACGGCTTCATCCCAGCCCTCGGCTGCTGCAAACAGGGAGCAGGAGCCAGGGCCGTATCCTGAACAGGGTAGAGCCAGGGCAAAGCTGTCTCCAAGCTCCAGCTGTCCCAGCCACAGCCCAGTTGGGAACTGGGGGTGGGTGTCTCAGACCCCCCCAAACCCAGCTCCTGCTCACCCCAAGGGAGCCTCGTATCAGCTGGTGGGGATGCTACAGCCACATCCCCACACCAGGAGCAATGAACCTCCTCCCACCACCCTCTTCTTCTTCGTGGTCTTCTCCTTCCTCCTCTTCCTCCTCCTCACCCTTTATTCCCTCTGGCTGCTCTCAGGTATTTAATATTTGCCTCTCCTGGCTGGGCTGGGACAGCGGTGGCAGTTGCCACCAGCAGAAGATTGTCCCCAAACCTTGCCAGGACAGCGCGTGCTTCCAATGGGGTCCCCCAAAACCCTCATTTAATTCACCAGACACAGTCAACAGTGGGGTTGTGACCATGCTCCCCCATGCCTCAGTTTCCCCCCTTGCCTGGGAGAAGCCCCAAAACCACCAGTGGGAACCTGAGCTGATGGCAGGGAGGATAAATAAACCCCAACACGTCCCATGTCTTTCCTACAGCCGCTTTAAAAGGAGAAACACCACCCACAGCCATGACAAATGTCTTTGGCTCGCAAGTGGAATAGCTAACACCCCGAGAGCGGTGGCTGCTTACGCTCTGGAGTGGTAGGTGTATAAATATATAGTGAATAAAATGAATAGTTTTGTTTGTTCTGCTCTTATCTAATTTAATAGCTTCTGGGTGAGCAATTACTCTCTGTTACAAGAGCAAATAAGCAGCATTAGTGTAATTGGTTGAGTATTACTCTGCTTTATGCTATATAATGCAACATTAGGACCTCAACACTTACTCTTAAAAGGTTTTTCTGCTCCGGTCAAGGCTGGAAGGATGCTCAGTGTGGGTTAGCCCTGGTTTTACCCGCAAAACCCCAAACCCAGCTCCTTTTTGCCATTGCCAGCTAGGAAGAACTGCTTTTTTCCCCTTAATAGTTGCTGCAGAAGATCTGCAGGATGAAATCTCTCCTGGAGGAAGGGGTGAGAGCTCTCGCTATGGGTCTGGATGCATCTCACCGTGATGCCCATCCTCTCCCCCAGCCAAAACAAGGCTGAAGCTGGCCTGGGCAGCCCGAAAACCTCAGCCCTGCACATGGCTGGGTTTGAAAGAGAAGGAAAAAAAATCACCTGTCAAGAAAGCAAGAGAAATCAGCCCATCATCTTCGGCTGGGCCAGCTATGTACACAAGTTTAAATGGTCATTAATGCATCCCTTCCTGCTTGGAATCATATCTGGGTTAATGTCCTCGCCGGCGCGCTCCGTGATGGACATCTCCATTAGGAGCAATTGAAAAAGCGACAAGAACTGTCTGGGGAAAAAAAAAAGAGAAATTGGCTTTTGGGTTGGGGAGAGGTGGAAATTTCATATAAATCTGCTTATTTGCTTTGTTGCTGGTGAGGAAATGGAAGGGGCAGCTCTGGATCTGAGTGTGTGTGGAGAAGGAATTGGGAAACGGGAGCTAAAAAAGCCCAAACCACAGCAGTTTGGGGGTTTTTCTGGGGGGGTAACAAGCACCTTTTTTTCTCCAGCAACCCCTGGAGAAATCCTTCTCCCCATAGCTCCCCTTTGGAGCTGCCACATCTTTCCCCCATGGAGGAGACCTTTCCTCCAGCCGTTCATCCCTGGGGAGCAGAAGTAAAGCCCAATTCTTCCAGATGCCCCCAGAACCCCTTTGAAACAGTCCCAGCAGCTCCCAGATTTTCCAGTTGGCCTCACTCATCTTGGAGGAAGGAACTGGAAAGCTGGAGGGTGCTTGCCGCAGCCGTGCCTCAGTTTCCCTCCCTGTGGAAAAGAGAGGGGGAGGAAAAGGGGACATGTGGACACTTTGAATTGACCCAGAGGGAAAAGGATGTAGCATCCATCCTGTCCCTTCGCCCACACTCCCTCTCTGGGTGCTGAGCACCCTCAGCCTCTCTTATCTCATCTCATCATCCTATTCCATCCCTTATCTCATCCCAGGGACCCACTTCTGTGCGCAGGGATGGGCTGAGCCTGACCGTAGACATGGTGTCACCCCTGGAGAGAAGGAACCAAGCCAACCCCTGTATGTGATGCCCCCAAGCTCCCCCCACGACAGCCCTGCCCCTCATTAAGGAGGGCGGAATAAAATAACGGGTGATGAGGAGCTGGGAAGGATGGTTTAACCCCATCGCAGTGTCTGTCTACAGGTCCTATGCCAAGAGATGGCTTGTAGGCAGATGGGCTGTGTGGAGCGAACTGGTGCAAACTGGTCCCCAGCAGCATCCGACACAGCCCTGAAGATGCAAAGGTCAAGCACGAGCAATTGCCGGACCGAGGTGTTTTGTCACTGCGGGGAAGGGTAAGTCTCCGGTGCAAAGAGCTGTGAATTTGTGGCTCCTGTTCCCTGCGCTGGGAGCAGGCGGGGGACCCAGAGAAAGCCACCCCCTCCCCAAAAACAACAGCACCCCACAAAGAGGCCTTTTGCAAGCAAAACACTCGTCCCCTTTAAACCGTTTAGCAGGGTTAGCTCCCCGCTGGCACAAGGCTGATTATCAATATGTTCTCATTTATCCTGCAAAAGCCGCCTGACGCCGCAAAGCCACACGTCCACCCGTGCCGCGGCATCTAAACCCAGCCCGGAATAGCATCAACCCCAAATCGGCTCACGCTCATTGACTAACCTGGTTAATCCCACAGAGAAAAAAACCAAACAACCAACGTAGGAGGTCGGGGAATTTCTGCTGCAAGCCCAAAGCCGGCTTCGTTTTGATAAAAGCAATTTATACTCTGCTCAATACCCAGAAGCATCCGATGAGGCCGGCAGAAAGAGGTTTGAAACAGCCAGAAGGATGAGCTGGGGTTTGCCGGGCAGGATGCTGCGGGCAGCCAGGACAATGTGGGTCCATCATGGACCAGACGGATGCAGAAATCACTTCATGCAGGTTAAGAAAGGCAAGATTTGCAGAGGGGGTGGGTATAGCTAAATAACTGATCCGTTGGGGAAAACGTATAATCCAGAGCAAGAAAAGGAAGTTTCAGGTACAGAACCTGTGTTTCAGCAGCAAACTTCTGGCAAGGAGACGGGTCACAAGCATCCCAGACCTGGGATAACCCTTCTACCAGCTGAGAGCTCCCGCTTTGGTGCCGTGTTTGTCCAGATGCTGAACTGCCCTCAACGATGGCGAATCACCCCAAAATGTGGCCAGCACCTCATTATCCACGCTGCAGAGCCCGCCGGGTCCTGGGACTTTCCCAGAGCTATCTGTTTGTCTCTTCTCGGGCTGGAGGAGAGCACCATCATGACCTTCTCCAACCACAAACCCCATCCATGCCATCATGCTCCTTCCCTTCCATCCCGCCCCGGCTGCGGGTGCTCCCCCATGGCATGTGGGCTCCTCGCTGCTGCGGCCAACACAACCCAAAACAACCCAGTGCCACCCTGGAGAGTCTCATCTCAGGGCCAAGGCCACCAGAAGAGGATCAGCATCCATCTCAGGGATCAGATGAGAGAGGACCAGCAGCATCCTCCCCTCCTGCCCAGCGCAGAGGGAATTTGCTTCTGCAGCAAAAAAAGAGCCGCCGAACACCAGCTCCGTGTTCGTGCACGGGGTCCCACCACCATCTCCAGTGGGTTCCACCTTCCCACCCTCCTGGTGAAACCAGAGGCAGCGTTGTCCATGGAAAAGCAACGTCTTGAGCCCAGTACAGGAGCTGAAGCTTCACCCAGGGAAGGGCGATTCCCCAGGGACTCGTTCCCCCAGGTTGGGGTGACATCCCCCATGACGGAGCTGCTGCCCACCCTGCTGCTTGTTCCTCCTCACCAGCATCACAGGGGAAAAAAAAAAAAAAACACCCTAAAAGCAAATTCTGCTGCATGGAAAGGAAAGAGGAGGAGGGGAAAGCGAAGCAGTGAGGCTGGGGAAGCATAATCTTGTTAAAAATCTCAGCAGGGACGTGGTGTAATTAATCCTAACAAACTCATCATGGAACAATCCCTCGGTCGGTTCAGGAGCCGGCACCTGTGGCACCATCACGAGGAGGTAGCGGGTACCGCTGGGCACCTGTGGCAAGTGAAGCAGGATGAATCCTTCCCTTTCTGCTGCTGCTGGCGCCGCCGTCACTGTCAAAAAGGCGGCTGCTTGCGAAGAAGAAGGGGTTTTGCCAGGTTATCAGGTGGCAAAAGGGGACAGGGACCCCGCGGGGTACCCAAACCACCCCCCAAGACGAGACGGGGAGCAGGATGGAGATGCTGAGGCAGGCACGGCCAGCCCTCCTCCTCCGCAATGATAGTTAGGAAAACAAGGCTGAGTTCTTCCCAGATTTCAGCTACTGGGTGAAATGAATTGAGTAAATAAATACACGTCAATTTGCTCTGAATTTTTGCAGGGATCGCCTTTTGTCCCTCATTTTGCAGGAGCGCCATCGCAAGCTAAGCCAGCGCTGCCGTGACTGCATTGCTCAGCCTTCCCCATCTCCTCTCACCCTCACCGCAAGCAATGAATCCCCTCTGCAAGACAATTTTTGTCCTAACGAATGCCTCATCCATCTAAAATAGGAAGCATTAAAAATCTCTCCTGTTTCAGCTGAAGAACAATGTTTGGCTTAAAATATATAGGGATAAACGTGCTTCGATGTCTCATGAAGATAGAGAGGGACTTCTATACTTCGTCATCATGCTCTGCCTTTTAAGATGTCCCAGGCCAACAAAATAATAATGAAACACCTTCAATTCTGCCAGCTCTTTCTTTCCAGAGCCTGGGAACCACTACTTTTAGCACCCCGGTTGGCCCTGGATCAGGATGCTGGGCTTTGGGTACCACCAGCATCCCAACGCTCTCACACTGCCCTTCCCAGCACAGGGCGTTCCTCCCTGGAGGCTTTCCCAGCTTTCCTCTCCCCCTCCCCACCTCCTCTTATCTCCTAAACGAAGAATGTCAGGTAGTATTGGCTCAGCCTTCCCCTGATCCCAGCGAGCATCCCTTGCAAAACAAATCGCTCATGTCAGCAGAAGTGTCTGGAGTGATAAAAGCCGTTCAGTGGCGGCGGTGGCTCCATATAACCAGCCACTGGATGCTCCCAAACTTATTAGGACCTTGAATATATCAGCAGATTTTCTGCTCCACCTGCCAGCCTGGCTGAGGATTAATAAATTCCTCATGCTAGCTGGAGTCTCTTGCTTTTCCTTCTTTAACCCTCATGGAGATTTATGGCCCTTCGGTGGCTTTCAGCTGTCTGGGGAGATGACAAATTCCAACCCTTCCTTGCTCCACAGCAAGGTGCAGGGTGGCTGCTTGCCTCAGTTTCCCCATCTGTAAAAAAAAAAAAAAAGGGTGATAATTCTTAGCAGTTTGGGATCTATTTATCTGTTCCCCACATCCTTGATGCTGGCATGACCTGCCTGACCACAAGAAGACAGAAAAAACAGGAGGGCTCTGCGAGATGCTGCCCAGCATCAGGCAGGACGGGGTACCCCAGTGAGGACAAGCCAGGGGACTGGGACATGGGGAGCACGTGGAGCTCCTCTCCGAGATGAACATCTCCCCCTCTGAAGCAACAGCCACAGCTCGGTGCATCACCACGCTCCGTTTCAGGAGCAATATCCCTCCTCATGCTTGTTTATTTTGTCATGAACTTGTTCGGTGCTGGGGATGATCAACCCCTCCGGCTCTTTGCAATGCAAACGAGGAGGGCTTTTCCCTTTTTTCTCCCCCTTTTTTTTTTTCCTTTTCTTCCCTTTTTTTTTTCCTTTCCCCACTCCTGCCACTCACCGTCAGGATGTCGTTCCTGCTCCTGTTCTCCCGCAGGACCTGCTCCCGCACCAGCAAGGCCACGAGCACCTGGGAATTTCGGCAGGGCTTCTGCATCGGGAAAACCTGAGGGAGCAGATGGGAGAGGGGCACGGAGAGGGTTAACATCAGGGGAAACCTGCAGGCAAAATCTCCAAACCCAGATAACTAGACACTCAAATATGACGAGCTAAACTCCCTGATAAACTACAGAATGAATAAAGCAGCAACCCAAATTCCTTGATGTTCCTTCTCAGGAGACCCCAAATCCATCCCCTGAGTTTCGGGTGAGGGTCTTACAGACCTGGGACAGACTGCAACAGTCGGAGGGACAGACACAGCCCATGCACACGGGTAGGTTGGGGGGCTCCACATTTTGTTTTTGATGTTTTCCTTCAAAAAAAAGCAATTTACAGGTCAGGGACCTCCTGAGCCGCGGATGCCTCTGAAGAGGTGATCCCACATCAGCTGGAGGATAATGAGAACAAACGCTTGCCACACAGGTTTCATCGAGATGGGCGAGCGTGGAGAAAGAGTCTATGCAAATATTAATTGAGATAATCAAAGCTACGGGGGGAGCGGGGCTGAGGGATGAGCTGCAAGGAGAGAGACTTCTCTCCTTCCCATGGACCAGGAGTTGCGGATGGATGGGGCTGGCTGGAGGGATGCAGGATGCTCGGGGGGCCCGGGCAGACGGATGTGGGATGCTCAGGCTGCCTGGGCAGACGGATGCAGGATGCTCGGGGCGCCTGGGCAGACGGATGCGGGATGCTCGGGGTGCCTGGGCAGACGGATGCGGGATGCTCGGGGTGCCTGGGCAGACGGATGCGGGATGCTCGGGGTGCTTGGGCAGATGGATGCGGGATGCTCGGGGCGCCTGGGCAGATGCAGGACAGGTAGGGGCAACCAAGGATGGGGTCTTTACACGCACTCACCTCCCACAGCCTCCAGACAAGGACTTGAACACTCGCTGGAAAGACAAGCAAAAGCAGGGGACCGGCGAGTGAATAACTTGCAGGCCTTTTCCTTCTGAAAGATGAGAAAAGCAAACCCCAAGGCAGAGATGATTTTAAACAGGAGCAGTTGTGTGTCGTTGGGATGGGAGGTAAAAGCCAACCTGGCCAGAGAAAATCAGGCTGTTGAACCTGGAAGAGAGGGAACATTTTCCGCCCAAGCAGCATCAGCAGGACACGAGAAGGGCTGTCCCATGGAAGGACAGCTCGGGAGAGCTCAACAGCTGCAGCTTCAGCTCCTTCTTCATGCAACTCACAGATCAAAAGAGATAAATTCAGAAGAGCAAGTGCAAAGGGCTAAGGTCTTCCAGAGTCTCACCATGGGGCCATCTCAGGAGAGCCAAGATGCGTAACCTCTGCTCCGTGGCCCTGACCCATGTCCTCAGCATATTTAGCAGGTTTAGGTGACGCCAATCACTGTCCAAATATTTACTCTCCTTTGCTGGCATCCTCTCTAAATGATGCTGCTGGATCTAGGGGGGTGTTTCCTGCTGGATCTGTGGAGGTGCTGAGGAGGCTTGGGACTCACCCAGGTGTTTTGCAAAGGTGGGATCCATAAATGCGACCGAGGTCTTCAGCATGATGAAGCTCTTCTGCACGCCTATGTTCATCACACAGCTGTGCTCCTGGGGGACACGGAAAGCAGGAACCCAGGGCAGGGAAAGCTCCCGTGGCCCAGCTTGTCCATAGCCACAAAGCCCAAAGCCCCGCCCATAGAGGATTTGATCCCTTTGCTACAATTCCGTCCCCTTCAGGGATCAGCACTGCCTGGGCAAGTTGGATGAGGGCCACCCCAAACTGGTGCTGATGGAGAGGTGGCCGGGAGGAGGGACCGTGCCTGGTGGGGGGCAGAGGGGAGCTGAAGGCTGTAGGGGGCTGTTTCCCCCAGGGTGGGAGGACATCATGCCAGGAGCAATTATGGACTCTACAACTACTTGAAGGGAGGTTGTAGCGAGGTGGGGGTTGGTCTCTTCTGCCAAGTAACAGCAATAGGACGAGAGGAAATGGCCTCAAGTTGTGCCAAGGGTGGTTTAGATTGGACATGAGGAGAAATTTCTTTACTGACAGAGTGTGGAGGCCTTGGCACAGGCTGCCCAGGGCAGTGGTGGAGTCCCCATCCCTGGAGGGATTTAAAAGACGTGTAGATGAGGCGCGTGGGGACATGGTTTAGTGGGCATGGGGGGGTTGGGGTGACGGTTAGACTCGATGACCTTAGAAGGCTTTTCCAACCTTAGTGATTCTATGGACTTTCACCACCTGGACTGTTTGATCCAAGGAAGAAGCACCGAGAAACTTGCTGTTTTCTGGAGGAAGAACTGGAAGAGCCAATAGATCTCATGTTTCTTCTCGACCAGGAGATGGAAGAGCAGGAGCATCTCACAAAAGCCTTGCTGGTACTCTGCCAAGAGAGAGGTCATCCAGACATGCTCATTATACTGGAGGGCAGAGATGAGATCGGCACTGCCAGATGCCAATGGGAAAGGTCCTCCCTGGAAAAGCCCCTCAGGGCCACGAGGGACCTGCTGCCCCCCTGCCCGCTCGCCAGCCTCTGCGTTGCACACATAGCTCAGCAGAAGGATCTTCTCCAGCTGCTTCTTGTCCACCACACTTCGGCCTCATCTCATGTGCAGTCTCTGCAGGTCCAAGCCTGGAGGGAGAGTCATCCACCCACGTTGGACATTTGGAGCAGGGTGTTCATGCCAGGCTGCCTCACACATCCTGCGCACATAAATGCCTTTGGGAAAAAACTTTATGGGCAAAGCAAGCCTGAGACAGGTCAAAACTGATTTCCTTACCTGGAGGACTCAAGAGGGTTCCAAGAGAGCTCTCCTACCCTGATTTTGACCACAGATTTCCTCCTGGTCCAAGAGTCCCACCATCCCTGCTGCCGCAAGTTCTACCTGAACGCTTGCCTACGTCTACAAGAAGTTTTAGCTCTGAGCAATGTGTGTAGCCCCCACCAGCTCTCTAAGCAGTTCACTTCATGCAAAAAGTTGGAGAGTGATTTCTTCTTCACTCGGTCATGGAAAAAAAAGGGAGCAAGGAGATGTATCTTGCTGAAGGCATGACATTTTTCTAAGGTCTTCTCCAGCTGGATGCAGCATCTTTCATTTCTAAAGCAGCGACTTTCTCACAGTAAGGCACTTGGAAAAGACCCCCAAACCTTACCTTCTTGCTTCAGCTGGGTTGATTTATGCAGGTTACATTGATTTGTAACATAAATTTTGCAAGATCATTTAATATTCCTTTTGTTGTACAACTTGGAGAAGCCTAAATGGGAATCTGAATATAATAACGCTCTTCACTGAAGTAAGCTCCTTTCATCCACCAAAAAAATGGGCCTGGAGGTTGTCTCCTTGCTCCCAGCTTCTCTCTAATGACATCTCTATCTCCTTTCTATATATAATTCCCTCTCTCCAGGTCACTTGACCCATCGCTGCAAAGCCGATGGCTCTGGGCGATGCTGTAGCAGGTGCCAGATCCAGCAGTCAAAGGCTGCAGCTCACGGTGAGAAAAGAGGTAGAAAAATGCTATAAATTGGAGCGGTTGTGGGGATTTTAAGGTGCTCAGAAATACAATGACATGTGCCAGGGCTGGGCCAGCCAGGGGGCAGCACGGGTGGCTGCTGGTGGGTTGCCATCCCCCACCCTGCCACCACCATGGGGCAAAGACACCCGGCGTGGTATCTCAACCGGGTAAAAATCCATCATTGATAGCCCCGGTCCTGCTGCCGCTGATGGAGAGGGGGGAGGATTTCACTGCAGCCTCTCTCCCCAGCCCCAGCACACAATTTCAAAGGCAACTTAAGGTGATGCAGGACCTTCGTATGGTCTATGGTGGCGTTGACCCCATTCCTCCTTCAAGGACTTGTTGCCAGCTGGATTAGGGAGCTGATCAGGCTTGCAGCTGGCTCTGTGCACATCTACAGGGTTAGTTATCCTGCAGACAGCTGTACACCGAAACTCAAGTCACTGTAACCCCGCCGGGGACCCTGCGCTCCCCTCCCTGCTGCCATCGGCACTCACCGACAAAGCTGCAGACGTAGGAGAAACCCCTGTGCTGGGTCTCCAGCAACAGCCGGATCTTGTCGTACATCTTGCACAGCCCTTCCTAATTCTGCCTGCCAGGAGGGGCACGGCTGAAAAACTACTCCAGGGTTTGGACCAAAATGGGATTTCTTGCTGATTTTTTCCTGGTTTCAGACCCAGAGGGGTGTGCAGGATGGGGGAATGGGCTGGCAGACAGACACATCTTCAAGTGCTGTCGACAACGAGCATCTCATCTTGGGAACTGCCCCGGAAGATATTTCCACACCTCTGGCTGTGCGGTGGATGCCAGGCCCTGGGGATGACAACACGGCACCTCGGGCACCCCATCCATGTCCCCAGGGGTGGCTCTGGGGACATCGTCTGCTCTCGTGGCCTGACAGACCCTCCTGAAGGTGACAATGTCCCAAACCATGCTACTCGGACAGGCAGTTTCAGGGTTTCCTGCTAAAGCAACCCTAGTTTACATTTTCATTTAAACCCAAACAGCTCAGTAGAAGAGTTTTCAGCCCAGATTTGCCCATTCCCAGATGAACTGGGGCTCCCGGTGTCAGGAGAAGGAAGGGGGCTCACGGGGAGGTGCAGGGGTACGGACGGCGGCTGCACCCCCTTGCACAGGGGGGATGCTCGGCACTTTGCAAGATCAACCCCATGCCGCGTCCCCTCTTGGACAACACAACTCCATTTCCAAAGAGGCAGGAGCATCCTCTCCCCCACCTCCCCATGCCCTGGATCCCGGAGCTGTAGCTCCGTACACCAGCTGGACAGGGTCTAAGAAGTCACTCTGTCAAAAAGCACCGTCCCCAGCCTCCCTGCCACCAGCGAGCCAGCCCTGACCTCCCCAGATGCTTTCCAGACACTGCCTTTAAGCCCAGACAGGAAAATTTCTCACTACCAGCCCTACAAGGGGGAAGCAGACTGTTTTCGCAGCTCTCTGTAAGTGTGACAGGGTGTCTGGGTTTGTCTCGGAGCTCTCCCAGCTGCTTTCAGGGGAATGAAAAGCTGTTTTTAGAGGCTTAAAAAAAGGAGGGTATTAAAAAAAAAAAAAAAGAAGGTGTTTCACTGTAAGAATCAATTCTCCCTCACTGGGCAAAGCTGACTAATTCGTAAACTGTGAGAAAAGAATAAAAAGAAGCCAGCGAGCGAGAAATGTCACTCGAGGATAAGCACAGAGCATTGCCAGGCAAAGGGATGCTGGTTCCTCAAGGACTTATCTATTCTCCTAGAAAAATGGGGAGGAAAAAGGAAACTTTCTGGGGGTGCTTTCCCCTTCAGATGCCACCCAGGTGGTGGAGAGGTTGGGGACCCCTGGAGCCACCCTCTGTGCCACTGAGCCTGCTCAAGATGGGCATCTTCTTGGCTCTCTACAAGCAAGAGGAGAGTGGGACCAGCCAGGCAAGGGTAGCAAAAGCTCCCCTGGGTTAACACCATCCTAGAGCTCATAAACCACATCAGCAACCTGCTTGGCGCTGGCACAGCTCCTATTGACCCCATACCCCGACTTCCTCGGTGGGAAAACACAGCCCCGTGCCTACACGCTCCATTTAGGGACATGGTTTAGTGGGCATGGGGGGGGTGGGTTGACGGTTGGACTCGATGACCTTAGAGGTCTTTTCCAACCTTAGTGATTCTATGATTCTATGATTCTATGATTCTATGATTTAATTCCAGTCCAAGCCCGCTTTTAGCGGAGGTTAAAAGGCAAGAGCAGTGTGGGTTAGCATTGCTAATTAGAAACGACCAGAGAGGAGGAATTAAGGGGAGGAAAACCAGGAGAAGAAATGGTATTGGAATCTGAAATTTCTGCATCCAGGAGAAGAAACGCATAATAATGTGACTCCTGGGGTCCAAAGGCAGGTCCTGGAGGTAGGGCTGTGCAGGCAGCGGGGTGCAGGAACACCACCCATGCTGCTGCCCGGCTCTGCGAAGGGAGGGGAAGCAGGGAAATTCACTTTGTTTTTTAAACCCAGCACCAAACCCAAGGGAAACAAGAGTGAATTTGTGCTTCTTGTGCTTCTGCTCCCTCCTTACAAACGGGTGGGCTTCAGCAGAAGTTTGGCCATCCTGGGAGCAAACAGACTGTGTCCCCATCGCTGGCACCCATGTGGCAGTTCTGCCACCTTGGGGCTATGGGACTGGAGAAACACGGTGCAGAAAACCCAGGCTGGTTCTGGGTGAGCCAGGTNGGAGCGTTGCTGGGGTCGTTGTGGCCCAAGTGCAGGTCACGGTGTGTTCCCAAACCAGGAAACCGAAACTGGAACATGCCCAAGGCGATGCCAGCTCAGCCAGTGCTTATCAAGGCACAAGTCAGAGAGGCCTGACCTTTCAAATCCTGTTTCCAAAACCCCTTTATGGCTTGTTTCAATCACCCTGTGTACATATAGTTGGGTTTTCATCTCCCAAGGAAATCCCCATGGTTGGAAATAGCATCTGGGGGGGTGTTATGAAGAGGTATGGTGTAGGCTTGCCCACTATTTACTCCTCTCCAAGTGGAGTAAAAGACAGGGAGCAGGAGGTCTGCCCAGACCTGGGGAGTCCCATGTACCAGCAGAAGAGGAAGGGTGTGAGCTGAGAGATGTTGGTTTGGGAGGAAGCACTTGCCATCTCCCAGCGCTGCAGAGATGCTGATGCATCACCCACTTAAAAGAGGAGAAGACGGGAGGGGATCACGTGCCTGCAGGGCAGAGATGTGCTGATGGATGAGGTCACAGGGACAGGAGTTCACTGAGATATGAGGTCACGTGGCATTCTCAGCCAGCATCTCCTCTCCAACCCAAATCCGAGCCCCTCGGCAAGGAGCTAAAGGTGCCCAAGTCGTTTAGCATCTCTTGGATTTGCTGATGACCCATTTACAATGGCTTTGGTAGATCTCACTCCACATCCCATGTATAATGTGATTACAAGGCTGTGTAATTGCTGCATAATTGTCCTTCTTCCTGAGGCTGGTGCACCCTGGGGTTCCAGCCTCTCAATCTTAATTAAAAAGAATAAATCTTAATCAATCTCAGTCGTAATTTCAGAGCTGGGGAGGGTAGGGGGAGGGTCCCTCAGCACACAACCAACCTTTGGGGTGTAAGGGGAACATAAACCCATGTAGGGAAATTAGCCTGACAAAGGGTCTCAGAGGTGCCATGCCCCAACCTTAGGGGTCTAATTGAGGACTCTTTTAAACAGTACTTTAACTCCTCAGCGGCTGATCGTTTGGCAGAGCAAAGCCTCAGGAAGATCCACCTGCCAGCTACAGAGCATCTCCAAGCAGCCAGGCATCCTCTTCCCTGCATTTCACAGAAAAGGAAAACAGGGCATGAGCAGAGCTGCTCGCCATCCTCCAACTGCTGGGAGGCAGGAGCTGATCAACCTTTTCTTGTCCTTGAATCAAAGGGAGTGATGCCACATCTCATTCTTTTCAGCAAAAGTTTGCAACAGGAGTTTAAGACCCCCAATTCTCCTTTCGCCCACCCACTCACAGTCCTTTTGGTTGCAGAAATGCACTGACCCATGGAGCCAGGGCAGTGAGATGTAAACCAGCTCCTGCCTGGAAAGCAAGAGGCCGTATTAGTGATGGAGCAGAGCTAATAAAACTTTGCCAGCATCCAGCCACCAAGCTACTGGGACCCAGAGAACCTGAGGATGAGGAGAAAGGGCTTTCCAAGAGAAGGGTTTTCCAAGGCAGGGATCTGGAAAGGACTGCTGAAGGGGAAGCTAGGAGTGAAGGCAGGACTTAAGGACACTGTGAAGGAGAGGAAGCCACCCCAAGGACTTTGGAGGTGCCTGCTGAACATAAGCTGCCCCATGCAGAGAGCCTGCTCCTGGAAATAAAGTCTGTGCCTTGGCCTCATACCTGCTGAAGTGATGGGTCAGACCTCCAGATGATGGCTGGGGTGGTCAAATGAAAAAACAGGGAGAAAACAAACAGGAACTAGGGTAAGGGGGACAAAAAAAGAAAAGAAAAAAAAAAACAAAAAGGCAGGTAGCTGTAGTTAGGAAGAGTGTGTCTCACTGCCCCAGTACAGAGCCCAGGTACGTGGTGGGGGCCCCCAAAGCCTGGCTGGTTCAGCTGCAGGCAACTGTAAATCAATCAGTCAGCCCTCGTTATTGCAAACGAACCACCGGTCATCTGAGATACACAGCTGCTGACACCCAGGATGGCATGAGAGAGATGCTCAGGCAAGTAACACTCAAGGGAAGGTTTGCCCACAGTCCCCATCTCCCTCCTGCATCCTCCCATCTAGGACCAGGAGAGTTGCCCCACTAGCCCTGATACTTTTAGGAAAAAGCCCCCCAGAGAGCAAGGTTTGCACTCGGAGAGCTGAAATGGTGGTAGATGATGCAGCACATGAAAGAAGAGAGGTTTGGATACAAAGAAATGCTCTTTCAGAGCTGTCTTGTTGAGGAGTAACTGGGCCAGATCTGATCTCCTGTATAAACTACTTTGTCTTCACTTCTGTCTGAGACTGGCAAAGATCTGCCCCGCTCAGTGTCCAGGGAAACCTAAGCAAGTTGCAAAAGGGCTAAGAAAAAGTGAAATAAGGAGGAAAAGAGAAAAAAGTGATCCCAAGAAGCTTTGGAAAGAGCTGATGGAGAACTCACCTAATTACATCTTCAGAAACCTCACCACTTCCAAATGAATTTTTAATTAAAAAAAAACCCGCTCTTTTCCGGTTATTTAACATAGAAAGGAAAAGCTCTGGAGATTGCCACACCATCCCCCAAAATCTACTGCATCTGGGCATCTCAAGACTACACAGAGAGGTGAACTAGAACCTTTTCTAGAGAGTTCCTGACCTTGGGAGGCGGGACCAGAAATTAATTCAGTCTCACACAGACTGAGAAAATGCTCTTTAAAGTAGAGGCAGGGGACGGGAACTCATAAGGCTCAAGCGGTGATGACAGCCTTGGGAGGAGACTGGCTACGGAGGCCCCAGTTAGAGGCTGAGGTAGTTTTCTGTTTAACACAAGGATGCACCTCAATTCCCCAGAAAGNTTAGTGATTCTACGATTCTATGAGAAAGCCTTGCCTAGCTTCCCACAGGACTGTGGGAAGGCAGATGGTGCCACAAACCGAGAGCAGCCAGTACCCCCAAACACCACCTCCACCATCCAGGAGAGCCCCCAGGATGGACTTCACCTCCGCACTCATGTCATCTCCTGGCACGGCATGGAGATAGCCATTTAGCACCATGGTATGTGAATTCTACCTCGCCGCAACATGCCCTCTAACCTCCCTCTCTGAACCGTTCCTTTACCCAGAGGACAACAGTTGGGGTCTCAGCATTGCAATTCAGCTCCTTTCCAAGCCCTCTGAGCAAGGTCTGCCTGGAGCCAGAGGAGGACGTAATCGCTCATGAGCCATATGCCATGAAAAACTTCACTCAACCCTGGATATAAAGCAAAAACTGAGTGTAGATAAAGGCACCAAACCCCACGGTGATTTGTTCAAAAAGAGGGAGAGAAATTCTAAAAATTCCAACTTCAAGATGAGGAGGAATCGATCCACACCATTTCAAAACAGTCGGACCCACCACCACTGGGTCCTGCCTGGGATGCTGCACCTCTGTGCTAACGCAACGGAGCTGAATGATGGGTAGTGCAGACAAGTCCCGTCTTTGTTTTAAAACTCCTTTCATCTGATGTC
This sequence comes from Pelecanoides urinatrix, assembly GCA_013400755.1. Classification (NCBI taxonomy): domain Eukaryota; kingdom Metazoa; phylum Chordata; class Aves; order Procellariiformes; family Procellariidae; genus Pelecanoides; species Pelecanoides urinatrix. The sequence goes on along the minus strand of VZTQ01012993.1, from coordinate 91,790 downwards.
TTCTGGTTCTTGCCTTGTGAGGAAGAGTAATCGTTCCCTGCTCACCCTTCCCCACCGCTCAGGTTTTTATAGACCTCTGTCACCGACCCCATCCGTCATCTCTTCCCTATGCTGATGAGAGTGGGTTATTTAAGCTTTCCTCGTACACAAGCCGTTCCACCCCTCTGATCTCCCTTGACGTCCCTCTAAATTGTCGCCCAGGGAGCTCCAATTCTCAGCACAGCAGCTAAGAGCCACGAGACACACGTGAGAAAGGTGCAGGTACCGTGCTACATCTGGCTGAAACCTCTAAAAGTGAAAATGTGATTATTTCCACTTTTAACCATCTTGCACCTAACTAAGACTGTTTTCAGGCAGCATTCAGACCCATGATCTGGAAGCCTGATGTCCTAAAATTGTGTGTCTGGGGCAACTGGGCAACTCTTGACTACTCTGCGTGGTGAGTTCAGTTCAGCTGTTGCGCTTTCCTGTCTTCTGGTTCCCAGACACCATGAAATATTCAGGGAAAAAAACATAAATAAGAATTTCTAAGGGATTTCCAAGGAGCTCGTCTCCTGCTTCAGTGGGTCAAAGTTGGATCCACAGAAATAAGCAGAGAAAGAAGGTGAGTTCTTCTTTGACAGAGCTAAGATCTTGCTTAAAAGAAATTGAAGGCAGGGATACTTGGTGAGGCAGGAAAGGGTGTTGGGATAGAGGAGCCCCTTTGGGCAGCAAACCCACCATCATCCAAATAGCTGTTTAGCTTTTCTGACAGCATCTTCCAGCAACCCATTCATCTTTTATGGATGGAGGGCTGCAAACTCTCCCTCCCTGTCCCCAGTTTTGTTCTTAAAAACTGTTCCATCAAAGAGATCTATGAAAGGCTCCGTTCCCAGATGACAAGCTATTTATTTAAAGTTTATATGCCCAGGAACATTCACAAAGACTTATTAATGGGAAACTGCTGAAGGGAGCAAGCCCATATGCAGCCACTACACAAACATGTCTCCATTATCATTTAATGCTCCCCAGCTTGGCGAAACAGCACATTCTCCCTCCTCATCCCATCCTCTCCCTGCTTCAGTGCTCGGGACTCACTTATTCCCCACCAGCAGGAGCAGGTAGGTCCGAGGATCTGGCAGAGAGGGACAAGATGGCATATGGAGGTCCTCCTCACCAAGAGGGTGAAGCTGGAGGCACAACCTGTCCCAGAGCCTGCGGTTGCAATGACAAGAAGCAGCATCATCTAGGAGATGCCTGTGGTGGATGGCTCTTGTTGAGGAGCTGCATCTCCAGCATGGACCACGGTGCTTCAGTCTGGACAGAAGGAGAGCAGCTCCCACCGCAATGAGGTGGACAGGGGAATGGCAGAGTCAAATCTCCTAGGGATCAAAGGAGGAGGCAAGTTTAAGACGGAGCAAGGTGAAACCATCACCAATGCATGCTGACAACTTGGAGTATTTTAACCCTCTCTGCAAAGATCCCAGAAGACAAAGAGGGAGCCACGTATGGATGCTCTGGGTGGAAAAAGAGGGGTTGGGATAAAAAGGGCTGGGGGCAGGTAGAGCCCGAGGCTCCCCCTGCCCCAGGAGGCTGCTGCAGGGCACCCTGCACCCCAAGGTCAAGGCCCCTGGGGAAAGCCCGAGCACGTTGCTGCCATTGCATGGCAGGAAGAAGAATAACTCGTGGCCCGTGCCTCCTCTCAGGGCTGCCTGCTGAGCTAGTCACAAGGAAACACCCTCACTCTGGCAGCTCCACAAACCTAGAGAGGGTCCTTCCACCCTTCCCGAGCACTTGCTGCCTGGCGAAAACCACTCTCTCCAACACTGGCTTCATTCAAGCTGGGAAAATAAAGAAATTAAACACAAGTCTCCTTCCCAACCCATATCAGCTAAGAAATGTAAGCGATTGCGTTCACGTACGTGTGCCCTGGGTGATGTTTTGCTGTCAGCTCACTGAGAAGCAGAGCATGACCTTGGATCCTTGAAATCAAAGATTTATCAGCGAACGCCCACAAAGCTCATCAAACCAGGCGAGGAGCGGAGCCAAGATGAATGGACAATAAGGGCATCGCTCTTTCCTCTTCCTAACGCACGTGTAAATAAATGCAGCGTTTCCAGCCAGGCAATGACATATCGAATGTGGCCGATCCAAGGTAATTGCTTGTGCTTTTTCTGGCTTAAGATTTCCAACCTTGGGGTTTTCCATGTGGAAGAAAAGCCCTGTTCTTCTGATAAATACCTCTGGCTGTGCAGCTCATGTTTAATTTGACAAGAGGACAAACCAATAAAAGCCTTGAAGTGAGAGACTAAAAAAAGGGATATTAAGCATGAGAAGACTTTCTTGGGATGAGGGATGGAAAAACCTGGGACTGTGAAGCCGGAATGGCTGAGACTGATGGAGACAAGCAAAGCAACGCATGCTGGAGAGGGTCAGCAGGGAGCTGCCAGTCCCTCCATCCCTGACCACAACCCAGGGCTCAGTTTTGGGGCCAGTCTTGTTTAATACCTTTATCAATGATCTGGATGAGGGGATCAAGTGCTCCCTCAGTAAGTTTGCAGTGACACCAAGCTGGGCGGGAGTGTTGATCTGCTGGAGGGCAGGAGGCTCTGCAGAGGGACCTGGACAGGCTGGATCGATGGGCCGAGGCCAATGGATGAGGTTCAACAAGGCCAAGTGCCGGGTCCTGCCCTTGGGCCACAACAACCCCAGGCAATGCTCCAGGGTTGGGGAAGAGTGGCTGGAAAGTGCCCAGAGGAGAAGGACCTGGGGGGGCTGGTCGACAGCGGCTGAACACGAGCCGGCAGCGTGCCCAGGTGGCCAAGAAGGCCAACGGCATCCTGGCCTGTATCAGCACTGGTGTGGCCAGCAGGAGCAGGGAGGGGATCGTGCCCCTGTACTGGGCACTGGGGAGGCCGCACCTCGAATCCTGGGTTCAGTTTTGGGCCCCTCACGACAAGAAGGACATGGAGGGGCTGGAGCGTGTCCAGAGAAGGGCAACGGAGCTGGGGAAGGGCCTGGAGCACAAGTCTGATGGGGAGCGGCTGAGGGAACTGGGGGTGTTCAGCCTGGAGAAGAGGAGGCTGAGGGGAGACCTCATCGCGCTCTGCAACTGCCTGAAGGGAGGTTGGAGCGAGGGGGGGTCGGTCTCTTCTGCCAAGTAACGGACGAGAGGAAACGGCCTCAAGTTGTGCCAGGGGAGGTTTAGGTTGGACATGAGGAGAAATTTCTTTCCTGCAAGAGTGTTGAGGCCTTGGCACAGGCTGCCCAGGGCAGTGGTGGAGTCCCCATCCCTGGAGGGATTTAAAAGATGTGCAGATGAGGCGCTTGGGGACATGGTTTAGTGGGCATGGGGGGGTTGGGTTGACAGTTGGACTTGATGATCTTAGAGGTCTTTTCCAACCTTAGTGATTCTTACAATGAGCTCCCTCCACAGACCAGTATCATCAAGAAAATTTCATCTTGACATCTCCACCCCCACTTTCTGCAGGCTCTGACTTTCTGCATCATCCATGACTATCCCCGAGATGGTCCAAATGCCCCCATGCCCACCTCTGAGCAGCGGGCAGATGTTTTGGAGTGATGAGGCAGCGGGGACCAGGATTTTCTGCTCTTATCCTTATTCAGCCTTGCACCACTGCTGGCACTGAGCATCTCCATCTCAGGGGATGGAGTCACACACCGCTCTTGGCAGCATGAGAGCTGCTTCTATAGGCAGGCGAGACTCTGCTGAAGGCAAACAGTGCCCAAGGTGCTGCTTAAACCCATTTCTAAGCCCGTAGAGAGGCTACATAAATGTACAGCAATGCCAAGCCTCGTTCTTCCCCTGCAGTCAGGTGGGAAAGGCCATCAGCACTAGAAAAAGGCATTCCCCAAACAGCCACAAATCCTTCTAATGTAACAGCCTCACATATTGATTATCTGGTGTGGCCAAATTAAGCAGCTGCTGGGAATTCCCACCAAGATTTACGGATACTGCTTTGCGGCACATGGGGTTTTTGCGAGGACACAAAGGATGTCATTTTTCATATCATTCCATTTGTTCATGATACAACTTCCTTTTATATGTTCAATAAAGTTTTTAGAAAGTACTTTTATTGAGCCATTTCTTAATGAATAACCCTGCCAAAAAAGAAGTCAAGGTAATATTGACACTTTATGTCAATGCAGTAAAAAGCAAAATAATGTTGTTAACGCTTCAAAGTTCACAGGTTGTCGCCTGCGTGGAAATGCCTTAGGACGCAAAGAGTAGATCCACCATAAATGTGGTACCACGAATCACTTAACACTGCAGACCAGCACCTTCTAGGAGCCCAGGCTTGGATTTCAGTGAGAAATATATAAGCTCAGCTCAGTGTTTACTGTGAGGAAAGTTCTCCATCTATTGGGAAAAGTTTTCTTTGGTTAGGCTCTATGGACAGGTTGGATGTTGTGTTGGGGCATCCCAGCCTGGAGGTGACTACAGGGAGAAGGGACCAGTGCTGGATCTCACCTAGAGGTAACCTGGAAAAGCAAGCAGACCTGGAGAAGGAAGGCCAGATTTCACAAGGACCAAAGGAAGAGATGCAAAAAGGGGTCAGACATAGCCAGCGTGGATCAAAAACCAGCAAGAGAGAGTGGAAAAGGGGAGTCAGAGATCCGGACAGCCTTCCAAGTTCATTGCCTCACCTTGCAGCATCGCCGACAGACAGCCCATCTGGCTCAGCCCCCGGCAGTGGGGATGGGAGAAGATGCTCTGGTCCAGAAAAGCAGTTGGGGACTGAGAATAGACAAGAACAACTGCCCTCAGCTTGGCTTACGAGCTCAAAAATAGCCATCCACCGCAATTAAATCATTGGCAGGTTATTCACAGACATTGTCAGCCCAGCGCAAACTCCTCATTTGGAGGCTTCAGTCATCGGAAATAAGGTTTATTTGGGGTGAGCTGGAAAATTACAGGGGGCAAGGAGACAAATCACACTGAGATCACCTATCCTGTTGTTTGCTCTGAGTGAATTACACTGGTTTAAATTCAGACATGAGGTTATACCCGGGACATATTTCCTAGATAAATAAGCCACTAGCCTTTTCTACTTGTAACCAGGCAACATGCAGACATGTGGGTGTAGGACACCAATGAATGTTTATATTGGGTATTATAACCTTTATTTACTGTTGGACTGGCGCTATTCTCTCATTCTGAAGAAGAAAGGAAGGTTTATTGCCAAGCTGAGCGGATATGGACTCCTGCCTTATAGCCAAGACCCACATGGAGGGGGAAAAAAAAAAAAAAAAAAGAGAGGTGTTAGATCTCCATCTTCCCCAAGCATCAGATTAAGGGTCCCTGCCGCAGCTCCTGGGGTGGGGAGCAGCTCTTTAAACATTTAACATGCTAAAATCAGAGGCAAGTGAGATGGAAAAAAAAAAAAAACCAAAAAAACCACCCGGAGCAGCCTGATTTCCAGCCTTTAGAGACACAGAACCATTAAACTTTCATGCCCACCCTTTGCCTCCTCGCTGCCCGGCTCTGGTGTGATCTAGCAAACGCACAGTCCCGAGGACCAGGACCTGCTGTCGGTGAGGTAGGGAAGATAAAAAAAGGCACCGGTGCCTGGGCACGGGATGCCGAGAAACAAGATCCTAAGAAAAAGGTGGTTTCTTGGGGTTCGTCTTTTCAGGATGACTTACTTTCTGTGCCAGGAGATCTCCCTTCCACCAGCCCTGCAAGACTGCCAGGGACAAAGGGGGCATCACTGGGGCTATTAGAAAGGTATGGACATACGTATAAAAATATATATGTAAATGATATAAATATATATAAATAAAAACATATAAAGGGTACAAAAATAAAATAAATATAATATAAAGATATAAAAATAATATGTGTATTTCTACTTTAGTGACATTTTCTCAAAAGGATCTCACGGGAATGATTAAAAATAAACTTCTTGGTAGGCTATTCAATAATACAAAACGCATGAAGGAAAAAAATAAATCTCCAGAATGGTTCAAATTAAGGTCCTGTGCTTTTTTCCTCCGCCACCCCTTGTGTTCTGCAGAAGTCCCAAATTCCCCGTTTCACCCAGATTTCCGACACAGGGCAGCAGAGAGTAAAACCACATGTGATGAGCAGATACCTTTTCTGGAGGTTTACATCAACCAGCAGTGTGACCGAGTCACCCACATTAAAAAATAACCCCCAAAGCCCTGTTTTCTGGCTGTCCTCCCTGCTCTGCACCCCATCAACGCACGGGAGCCTTGCGCACGGCTGCTGTGCAACCCCTCGTACAGCAAAACCGAGGTCATTTAAGGCCTTATCAGGGTGGGAGTCTCCTGTTCCCGAGCACCCACGGGTGTCCTGCCCCACCACAGAGCCTGCGAGGTGCAGGATGGTGCCCAAGGGGGAACCCTGGGTGCAGACCTTCAACCTGCTGAGGTCCATCTGCACACTCCCCCACCACCAATGCTGTCCCTCCCTTTTACTCCATCTTCGTTAAAAAGCTTCTTTTGGGATTTCTTTCTCCACTCCAGGAGAAAACATTTCCCAAACAGTTCCGAGCAAAACACGGCCAAACCACCCAACAAAATGAGTTTCCAGGTGCCGTGGTGGCTTTATGGCAAGCAAGGTGCCTCCAGCTGGCACAGCCTGATCTCCAGGTCCCACCACCCCAAAGGATGCCCCCCCATCACTGCAGGGGTGACCCCCAAACTCTACGGCAGGTACCAGCACCTCCACAGAGCATCGCTGCAGAGCCCAGATCTTGGCCAAGCTGGGATCCATGAGGAGATACTCCTGCACAGGCGATGATTTGCCATGGTCAGAAAGTAGCACCTCCACTGCTCCTCCTGAGCCAGCTGAGCCACCAAGCAGGCATTAACCACCAGTCTCAAGCTGCTGGTAGCCCACTATGGCATCCATACAATAAATCCGTAGGTATGGTTATATACTGAAGCACTGCAGTGAAGTCCTGGGGTTGCCCGGCTGGTGGGGATGGTACCAGCTCACTCATGGTTCTTCTCCTTCCACGCCAGCACAGCTGCTCCGTGCCCTGGTGACACCACATCGGCATGACCACAGCATCGGGCTCCACGCTTGGAGACAGCTGTCACGCGTGGGCTGCCCCCATCTCACACTGGATGTTTGTGCAGTGTAGCAAGCCCATAAATGGAGGAATCCCACCCAAAACAGAAAACAGGCAGGAGACGGAGATGCTGATGGCACCAGAGATAAAACCAGGGGAATTTTAACCACCAGACAGATGGATACGGCCGTGGGATGCCCTCTTAGGATGATGCCCTTAAAACAGAAGATCCTCGTGAACACCAACCGAGCATCCTTGCTTGCTGATGGAGAAAACTTGCCAGTCCAGCAACCCAGAGGGGACATTTGGAGGAGAGATGGGGACAGACCCATGCTCAGAAGATCTCCTGGAGCCCACCAGTCTCTGCAGGCAGGCTGGGGGCAGTTAGGGTGGACATCATGTACCTGATGCATCTGCAGCAGCTTTAGAGAGTTTAATTTTGTACCACCTTGACTCAAAATTGTGGTGCAATTCTTCGCCTGCTGTTTATCCACATTAAATACATTTGGCCTGCTTCTGCAGAGACCTTTCTGGGACGCTTTCCAGCCTTCTGTCTCTGTTTATCTTGCACCCTTGATAGGGAAAGGGAAGAAAAACCAACCCCACAACCCAACCTCGGGGCAGGCAATCTGGTCTCTTCGCAGCACATCACATCTTCCTTCCCCATCTTGCTGACCTGTTCTTGTCTCTACTCTTTTTTTTCCCCTCTTCTCCCATCGGCTGCTCTAATAAAATATTGCCTTTAGGAGACCGAGGGAGGAGCTGGATTCATTTTGCTGCAGCACTGAAAGCCAATCTACCTGTTTTCAGTCCACTGAAATGGACCACTTCACCTCTGCAGCATCCCAAGCCCAATTAATATCAGGCTAAAAACTGCCTCGTGTGCATGTTTGGTAAGAAATAAGTAGCATTTTTTTTAGAGGAAGGATTTGCTTTCAGCCAGAGATGCAAATCAAGGTGGTGATGCAGGGAGAGAAACTGCTTTTTGCTCAGACCAATTCCCCCCCTCCCCGCCCCGTGTTTCTGACAGTCCAGAGATCAAACTTCTTCCAGTTCTTCCAAATTCTGCAAATTTTTTGGATGCCAGAATGGGTTTTCTGCAAGAAGCTGATCTTTCCTTTCAAAGTGTTCAAGGAAAAAAAAAAAAAAGCTTTTTTCCTTTTTTAGGAAAAGGAAACACCAAAATAATGGACTTTGATGGCCACAAACCACTCTGCTCCTGGGGGTTTCCATCCAGGGATGCAGCCACCAGCAAGGCACGAGGGTACCCCGGGACCCCCAAAAACCTGGGAGGAGACCAGGACAGCAGACCCCAACCCACCACGGAGGAGCATGGGCTGTTTGCCTTCCTTCAAGGCTGTTTTTCATCCCATGGCTGTGCAGAGAGAGGTGGAAACAAAAGAGCTGAGTCTTGCCAAAGGCTGGCTGGGAAGGGACGGAGCCTCCTGCGGTGCAGTGAGGGTCTCGCTAAGGACTTGCTCGCCAAGGGGAGCTCCCATTTTGGGACTGGGGGTTTCTAAATAACCCCCCAAAGAAGAGAAACACCAACTTATTTAGTGCTTGAATATAAGACTTCAAAAGCCATCACCCTGCAAACCCACAGGGTGGGTGTCCCCTGCAGAGGAAGGGCTCAGGGGGCTGCAGCGATGCCCCGGGGGGTCGGGCAGGGCAGGAGGCAGCTCTCACCACCAGCAGCTGCCTGTACCTCTGCCCAGGGAATTGCCCAAAGCTGGGGATTTGCAGCCCTGTTCCTGCTCCTGCCTACACCGCTGCTTCCCCGGGCACCGAGCTGAACCAGAGCCCCTTGGGCTGGGACAGCAGAGGAGAGCAGGAGAGGTGAGATAGCAACGTGAAGAGGACGGGGGGGATAAATAACATCAAAGGAGCACAAATCACATCCTCCAGGCCACCCGCTACAGGGGACAGGGAGGGTTTCCACACTCAGTGTGTCCCCTGGAGACATCAGAGGCACAGGGTGAGCCAGGGAGGTGGAAGGGCTCCATCCCCGGGGGATTATTCAGAGGTAACTCACAGCATCTTCCCAGCCAAAGCAGCAGCTCATGGTGAAGCCTCTGTTGGCCAAGAAAGCTCCCAACAACCTGCTACCACAGGGAGTAACCACCCCTATCTCCGCACCACCTCCTCTACTAGCATCACCCCCTGCTGCCTAAGCACCTCCCTCTCTCCACCCCTTATTATCTGCTTTATTGAAGTAATTAAGCTCAGCTGGAAGCAATTGCTTCTTTGGTGCTGGGAGGCACCCTGGGTAACAAAACAGGCTCAGAGACAGGAAGCTTACGGAGTAGAGTGCTCAGAGCTAAATTGCCTTCTGTAGGGTTCAGAGTGAATGACTTGTTGCTATCACCAAAAAAATCTCTAGAAAAGTGGTACCTGATGCCAAAATCAAGCACATGTCTCAGTTTATCACCACTGGAAGGAATTTTATGTCCTGTAGGAAATTCCAAAAGGGAATTTCATTTCAATAAGTAACAACGTTCCACTCGGATAACGTTTGCACAGTGTAATTCGACATATAATACGAAGCCTATACATAAGTGAGACCATAGAAAAATCCAGATGAAATTAAAGCAGTAACATCCCAATGAAACATTTTGACTATCAAAATGCAATGAGATTGAAAAGATCCATTACAACACTTTTGCCATAATGTTGTGGGTGGGTTTTTTTTGTATTAATATGCTTCTAGGAATTTTTCCAGTTCAATAAAACTGCATGTTCTGCAAGAAAACTGCAGTAGCGACATCACAAAGTTCCCCTTTGGGAGATTCCCTGAATATCCCAGAGGGTTGGGGATTATTTTCTTTCCACAGCCAGCCTGGCACATCCCTGGCACGGACGGGGGATTCACTAGCTCATCCCGGGGCCACCGTCCCAGCTCCAGGGCTCCTCGGCCGGGCCAGGCACACCGGGCTTCGCATCACTAGAGAAATAAAAGCAAGAGGGGGAATTGATTTCCCAAGAGCCCTCCCAGAAACGGGGAGAAAAAGGGGATTTTTGAGAAGAGACGAACAATTTTCCGGGTGCAAACATGGGCAGGGGAGACGCCAGGCTGTGCTGTGCCCATGCCCACGGCTCCCTTTCTGTCCGTCTGTCTTTCTTCCCACCCTCATCAGGTCCGTTGTGGCAGCGGGAAGCCCTCCCCAGGGGCAAATAGAGAGAAAAGAAATACATCCATCCAAATGCATTTGGCCAGTGGGCACGTGGCACCAGCCCACCAAGATGCCCCCCAGCTGGTGATGCTCCTCCACCCGCCAAGCGGTCCCCACCACTCGAGCGTGCCTCAATTTATCCAAACTCCAAGGGCACGGAAAGAAGAGGGAAAAAAAAGAGTGAGAAATCCCTGATGCATTTATTAAAGATCATTTTGGTCACAGCAGAGAATTGCTGGCAGCTCCAGCCCCATCATCTGAGCAGCTGCCATGTGGCCTCCAACCCTTCCCTGCTGGAAGCCAGCCTGGAAATGAGCTGGCCCCAGTGCCAGAGTCCTACCCGAAGGATGGGAGGGGATTTGTTCCTTGAAATCCAACCCAGTGAGTATCCTGCCTGATTTTGCACAGGGAAATCAATGCACACAGGGTGTCCCTGGAGGGGAGCAGAGCCCTGCAGGGCCAGCCCAGGCTGGCACAGGCACCCCACGGGCATCGGGATCCTCAGGCAGGGTAAGGACGTGCTGGAGGAGTAAGAGAAATATCAGGATGCCCCGTGCAATTGTACCAGCCTGGAAATAAGGAGGAAGCATCATCTGGTGCACAGTCCCTGCAAACGAGCACAGCGATGAGAGCCAAGGTGGGAGAGGATTGCCTCTCCCGTCCTTACTGTCTGTCCAGCCCGGCCTCCTGCTGCACCCCATCAGAGGAGAAACCATCAGCCAGAGCCTGAGTGATGCCCAAACGCTTCGAATGCTTTGAGGCATCACCACTCTTCAAAACTAAATGTCCTGGAGGGCTGCAAAAATACTATGCGAGTGGTCAAGCCAGAGCTACTAGTCTCCCATCAACGCCCAGGCAGAGGGAGGGGTTGGGGTACCCCTGCCTGGGTTGAGCCCCTGGTCCCCACGGTGGCCTGGTGGCTCCTCGTGGGCATTGGGTACCACCTCGGCAGGCAGCATCACCCTCCCGCTCCATCCCCAGCGCCCGCTGACACCAGCAGCAGTGGCAATGCGGCAAGATGCCACCACCTGGCTGGGGCTCTGTCCCCTGCCCCTCGGCCACCAAACTTCCCCTCTGCTCCCTGGCTCCATCGGCCACGCGTGGCCCTCGGGAGGGGGCACCTCGTAGACCCACCCTGCTCTCCGGCATCCCACTCCTGCCCAGGAGTCCCGAGAGGGCTGGGGCTGAGCTGATGTCCCAGCCAGGGGACATGTTGGCTGGTGTGCGGAGGGGTGGACACCCCAAGCCCATGGCACGGGCGCTGCCAAGGCAAGTTTCACGCAGATGGGCAGCAAACCACCTCCCAGCAGGAGATCTTCATCTTTCATCAGACCAACTCCCAGGCATGACTTTCAAAGGAAAAGCAAGTCTACGCTGGAGAACTTGAGATCCCTCTTTCATGGCAGGAGACATCACAGCCTCCCTCCCTCCTCCCACCTCCCTCTCTCCCCCCCACCTCACTAAAATCCAATTTAAAAGTCATGGCATGCCAGCCTGCTATCCCAAGGGGGCGAGAAGCAATTTCCTTTCCTTTGCACACTTCAAAGTTGCTCGTGATCTGAGAGCGTCTCCCTCTGGTTCCCTTCCCCTGCAGCTTGTTTCCTCGTCTGGCAGCCTCTCTACTTCCAGCTCCTCCTGCTCTCTCCCTCGCCCACAGAGCTGGAAGAGAGCTGCATGCCGATGGAAGCTCGGCTTGGCTTTCAGAGGCGCCAGGTTAGCAACCCTCAAAGACTTTTCTTTAATTTTTCTCCAATTTTTCTCTTTTTTTGAGCTTTTTCCCTGCCTGTTAACTCATTTCAGCTCCAGCGTGCTGGATGTGTGCCTAGCTAATGCTTGAAGAAGATGAATCCCTATCTGATACGAATAAATGGTGGATCCTTTATGATTTGTTGTAGGATCATGTGTGTTCAAGCTTCAGTCTCCACTCGTTTGTGCAAGGAGACCATGTCCCATTCCCCAACATCGAGCAGGTACCACCCCAAGAAGATGCACTGAAGCTGGAGATGAAGCAGAAGCTCTCACCAGGGCCCTCCCTACAACATCACAGAATCAGTTCAGATCCACCTTGCAGAGAGGATTCAATAAAGAGACAAACGTGGATATCCCAAACCCAGAAGGAAATTTGGAGCGAGGTGTCCCACGGGGGAAGTTTGGGCTGAAGACAATTGACTGCTTCTCAAACTGCTTTCATGCCCTGGAGTTCATCCACCAGGAAACTTTACTTGTATGTTTGTGGTCCTTTTGCATCCAAATCAGATGGAAACAGTGAAAAAACACTGGTCCATAGTCTGACAAAGCTACTCCTCCTGCTTCTGCTGGCAGGGAGTTAATGGGTGCAGGTGCAGCCCGAGGAGGAGAGCATCCCAAACAACCCCAGCATGGGCAGCCCATGGCTTTCCAACCGGCGTGCCCTCCTTGCAGGCACGGGTTTCTGGCAGAGGAGGTGAAATAGTTGACAAAAGGTGCATTCCAGCATCAACAGGGCTATTAATCAGCTTGCAGAGAAACTAAAACCTTTCCCGGTGGCAGGAGGGAGACATGTGTCCTAACGTGTTGGAGAAGGATGACAGGAGAGGAAACCACCCAAAACTGGTGGGATCGGAATAAGCTTGGTTCCCTGGCTCGTCCTGGGATTACCTTCTGTGTCAGGAGCGAACAACTTGTCCTCCCTCTAGACTGTATCAACCAACAGACTAGGTTAAATCTAGTGTATTCACTGAAAAGGTTAGGAATCAAAAAGCCAAATAAATCATAGATGCATATTGATTTATATGGTTTAAATAAAGCCTTTCAAATGGAGACATTATCTACTGGAAACCCTTAATGAAAAGTTAGCAATGTTCTCAGAAGCAGAAATATTCTCAGCATGAAGGCAGGACATCTATTAAAGCCAGTAAAATTAGATGAATGGGGCTCAAAGCTAGTGATTTTTAATACACCAGTTGGACATTGCAAATTTAAGCTAATGCCATTTGAAATTAGTTCTGCTCCCAAGGTATTTCAAAGACTAATTTAACAGATATTTGAGGGATTAGGAGGTGCTGAAATTATAGCAGATGATATTTTAATTTGGACTGTGGAACCTCAAGGAACATCATGAAAGGCAGAGGCAACTTCTGCAGACAAGCGAGAGGAAGAAAGTCCTATCTGCATATTTAAGAAGTTCAAATGCCACGGGTATAATTGGCCTCAGGTGAATCATGTTAGCTGTGCTGTTCTCCAGAATAAACGCCAACTGGCTGATGAAACGACCTTCAAAACTATTTCGACACCGAGGCCAAGAGGCTTTAAGTCAGCACACAGCAAGTCAGGCACTGAAGGCTTCTGGAAAGGTGCCCTTCATCTGCTGCCCCAGTAGGATTTGGAGATTCAGCTGCTGGAGACTCTCTGCCAAGGATGCTTCAGCCTCTCTTGCAGAGATCTCCTCAACCCTGGTGGACATGTTGAGCCGTGATGTGATTTCTAAATCCAAATATGTGTCTTAGAGGCATTAAGATTAAAAGATGAGTGAGAAATGAACATAGTCAATGTAAAGATGCTGGGGAAACGATGGGCAATGAAACCCGTGCCCATGCTGGCGTCCCCATAGAGCGGCCTTCTAGCAGCCTCCAAAACATGAATGAGCTGAATGTCACCGGAGGGCTCTCGGCCGCTTTGAAAGGACTCCATGCCGTCATATGTGGGAGATGTGAGTTTCCCATTAAAAGAAAAGCTTTAAAACGTCTAAACTTTAAAATCGTCAGGAATCATTCACCCTCCATGGAGGCGCTGAGCCATGTCACCTACCCAAAGAGCCAGGGCTGGAGCCAGCCATGGCCATCTCCAACCCACCCCACCAGAGGGATGGAGAGGGCATCTCAGCGGGGAGGAGTGTACAAACCCTGCAGGAAGATTGAGAATTCCCCACTGAGCAGTGACATTAACAGCTGCTGTTTTTCTTTTGCTGCTTACCAAAAAAAGAAGGAAAAAAGGGGAGGAAAAAAAAAATTATTTACCCTGTTTATAATATTGCTCTGGATCAGCATATTAATTATTGATACAACTAGAGATGAAAGCAGTCTCCAAACACCTCCCATTGCATCAAACTCATGTGTGAGGTTTCCATCCATCAGACTCCCTGGAAGGGAACAGCCTAAGAGCAAGTCTCCAGGTGGAGGAGAAAGCAAAGGCAGAGGCAAGACCACCCTGCCAGGAGAGAGGTCCCAACATCCAAATCAACCCCAGGAGCAGCAGAGCAAGGGGTCGGTCCTCCGAGACTCACCGCTGGACACGACTTGTGCCCCCATGGGCACATGCAAGTTAATTTTGGGGGGTGAAGGTGACAATATAAATACAAGCTCCTCCTGGCTGCAATAAATCTGCTCTGCAGCGCGTTCTCCAGAATTAGGCAGAGCACTGCTCCGAGAAAGGCTGGCTACAAATTAATAATTCATGCTAAAAATCTGAGCCAAATTCCTTGATGTGAGTTTGCAGCCTCCCTCCCCCAGCCGCCCAGTGCCACCCTGACCACCGCGCCTCCTCCTCGAAGAGGTGCCTGGGCTGGAAAAAGAAGGAAAACCTCCCATGGCAAGTGGAAAAAGACTAAGTTTTTAAGCCACACAGGCACCACGGCAGAGATCTGATCTCGTCCCCCTCCCTGAGCCACTCAGACAAGGAGGGGAAGCGAGAAATAACATTCCTGATTGAAACTCCGGGGAAGGACCAAGGAGATGTTGCTCTGCGGCGTAATTACCCACGCTGGATTGCGGCCAGGACGCAGCCCGATGTCTGGGTCCAGCTGTGCAGCTTCATTACGGCGGAAGCGCAACCGTGGCATTTAGCCGATTCCTTCCTTCGGGGGCAATGAAAGGCCAATTTGAGCAGCGGGGCGAGAAAATGCTGGAGCAATTCTCGTGCCGCGGTGGTCCCCAGGGAAGTGCCCACCTCACAGGAGCTCCCTGCTCGCCGTTGCTGGCACGGGGCTGCCTTTCCCTCCTGCCTGCGCATCCCCAGGCGCGGCAGAGCCCAAGCACCAGTGGTGACGAGGCTCATCCCAGACCAACCTTGCAGTGGGGTGGGGGACCACATCACCCCAGCACGGCTCTGCAAGGGGCACGGGGACACTTCATCTCTCTGTTAAGTTTAGCCTGCTCTGTTAAGTAACTCATCTTAGTTAAGTTTTTTAAGTATTTTTTGGCATCTGCCTGTGGGTGTCGGACTGGTGGGTCCATCAGCTGTGAAGGGATCTGTCATCACCGAACCACCAAGTGCCAGGGGACGGAACCAGAAGTAGAGGGGAGATATTAAAAGGCACCTAAGGGAAGAAAGACAAAGGTGTCTTCCCCATCTCTCTGTTTAAGTTTTCTGCCTTGTCTGGCAAGGCAGACAAGACAGGTTTTATTTTCTGCAGTACAGTTGGAGAACTGAGCACCCATAGGTGCCCCCGCTCACGCTGCAAGGAACGAGGTAGGCAGAAGTTGAGTTATTTTGTCTTGTCCGTTTGGAGGCAGCAGTCTAGGTCCTGCTCTGATACCCAGCCACCCTCTCCCCCCAGACAAGCTGCCTCAGTTTCCCTCATCATTGGCGGTGGCAAAGCAGGTGGAGCACACCATGGTCAGGTGCTGCCCTCCTTCCACCCGCTCCCAGGGGAGCTGGATCCCATTACTCCACCTCTCATGAAATCTTTACCCCATCCTCGGTGCCTCCAGATCTAGATACTGCAACCCCATGAGTCCAAACCTTCCTGTGTCACCTGGAAACAAAACAACTAGCAGTTAGTAAATGCACAAAAATAAATTGTGAAAATAGGTAGACAACTACAAGGCATCTGATTTGTTTCGGTCGTTACTTCCCAGTGTTTGAGAGAGGCATTTTTCAGGGCTTGAGGCAGCCAGGCTCTCTCGTTTGCCTCTAGCTGCAGAACTTCGGACAAAAACTGTCCAAACTTTTCTGATGGACGTTGGTGAAGTACTTCTAACCGTTGAAGCAATGAAGGGCTTCTCGTGGTCATCCAAGAGACTCCCTGAGTCTGGGGTGCATGTGCTCAGTCCAGAGAGGGGTTGGCTCTGCAACTGCATGGGGCTGGCCAGGAGGTCTCGGAGAGGAGATGGCATCTGCCTGTGGGTGTCGGACTGGTGGGTCCATCAGCTGTGAAGGGATCTGTCATCACCGAACCACCAAGTGCCAGGGGACGGAACCAGAAGTAGAGGGGAGATATTAAAAGGCACCTAAGGGAAGAAAGACAAAGGTGTCTTCCCCATGGTGGGAAGCTTTTCAGTTGAGATTTTCATCAGAAAGCACTCCTGCATCCTGAGGACCTCTAAGCAGAGGTCCCAGGTGGGCAGGATCTCCATGAGATTGAGAGGAGGCTTCCTCCTGCAAATGACTGTCCCACGCACAAGCGAAGAGCCTCACAGGGAGGAGCTGTACAGTGGTGGGGGAAGCTCCTGGGGAAGGACATGCCACACGGGGACATGTCCTCCTGTGAGGGTCTCCTCTTGCTGTAAGCAAGGGCACACCCTTGCACATAGCAGGAGCAACCAGCTTGGCCAGCTCCTCCCAGGTTGTAACCTTGATCATGAGGACGTGGGGACCCTCCTTTTCCTTCCAACCAACTCTAAGAAAGACACAATTACTCCCACCAACAAAATCCCTAAAAGACCTGAACTCACACCGGCGTCCAGGTTCCCCCTTAGACCTCCTCCAGTGGCCATGGTCAAAGAGACAGAGGCAGATTTGGATGGACAGGCGCTTGGGAACAGACTATTTTTATCTGCTGTTATTGAAGGTGGCTGCAGGACATCTCCGGTGACAGAAGAAGGGTTTAATCAGCCTCGTTCCACCAAAAAGCCCAGGTCCCATGCTAATTCACAGGGGACTCTCTACCTTCAGGGTTTGTACAAACACTGAATCTTTAATAGCTTGTCCTCACGCAACCCAACTTTTTTTTTCCCAAGTCTGAAGCTTCCTCTCCTGCTCATCAGCAAATCAAATTTCTTAATAGTAAAGTGAAATAACCTGAGAAGTAATGGAAAAAAGGGAAGGATTAAGTTTTCCCAGGGACCTTGATCTCTTTTATCATCTCATTGTCTTCAGAGGGGTAGTTTTCTTTCAATCTAATTATCTAGCGGATATGTGTTGCTGGCTCTCTTATGGATCCTGACTTCCATCAAAACAAAAAAAGATGATAAATCCCCTGTTACTGTTTTTTGATGAGAAATTCATGCTAATAACTTACATTTGAGAAATAATTTCAGCGAGTTTACCTTGTTTTCCTAAGAGGTGTCCCGCGGGAGCTCTGCAATGGAAGAAATGGCCACGAGGAAGAGACAGCTGTTGCTAAGAAGAAAGGGATATGCACGCCCAATATGCTGCCTGAAGGACTTGACCCAGGTGTTCAAAAACTGTAATCCACGTGAGGCTTTTCATGGCTCGTGGCCACTTTTGGGGAGGACTTCCAGCAACTCGGGTCCAGCCAAGCTTCTTCTGCACTTGGCCATGAAAAGGAGAGGAGACAACTGTAAAAAAAAGGGGAGGATTGCTGAAGGCACGGGGGATGTATTAGGGAAGAGTTGCCTGGGACCATGGAGGGAGCAACAGTGCAAGATGAAGACCTTGCAGCAAGATTTGATGGGAGCAAGGCAGGCGGTATCTGCCCTTGAGAAAGGAGATGGAGGCAGCAACACAGGAGATGAGGGTGTGCATGGCCAGACCAAGAGGACGGTCCTACTAGAGAAGGTGGGCTCAGGTGGAAAGCAACGTGAGGGGCAGCCATAGGGATCAGGACAGCAGGCAGCACACGGTGTCCTGCCCTGCCTGGGGATTTAGAGGCAGCAGCATCTGGTAATGCATGTAATTACACGGCTGAGTTTCCCTCTCCAGAAACAGCTCAACATCTCCCTCTCTTCAAAAGCCTGACAACATCAGGGTCACGCATGTAAACTAGGGATGTATTCCGTTGTCTGTAGGAAACGCTGAGCTTCTCTCTCGGGCAGTAGCATGTTTCAGGCAACTGGGGATTTCAGAAAAAAACACTGAGACTGTGAAAATACAGAAAGAAAGGGAAATCTTCAGACACAAACACCCTCCAGAGCCTGTCCCCCTTGAAATCAAGCTCCTTTAGCATCCCAGCACAGCATGTGTAAGATCATCCATATCGTGAGGACACCGAGGTACCTCCTGGAGGGTTAATTTGCACTCACCTCACACTGATCAAATGAAGGAGGAGGAAGCCCTTTCTTGTTTTTCTGCCTCCCCAAAGGCTCAAATAATTGCCATCAGTGCCAGCCATCTTCCACACGACCGGCACATTACCAGCAACATACCCAAGAGGCGCTCCATCACTGAACTTATCACAGGAGAAAAGAGTGTATTCTCTTCTTGATGGCTACTTGTTGCTAATTTAATACAATAACTAGACATTAGCGTATTAAAGCAAATATATTAGTGCCTCTTGACAATACCTGTGACTTTTGGAGATGTGCCTCTTGCTGGGGTCACTCGAGCCCTCTCTCCCTGGCATGAGGAGCAAAGCAGGCTTCTTGGAGAACCGTGTTTAAGCAGCGTCACCTGCAAAGGTGGAAAGGGCATTGAGCGTCTGTGCCCAAGGAAAGCATTCGGGGCTTGGAATGGGTTGATTCACCCTCCCCAGCATGAAGGAACACTGAGCTGGGCTAGCAGAGGAGACAATGTCCTGCTCCGGACTGACCGTGCTGGCATCAACAAGGTTAAACATCAGCAGGATGGTGGGGACAAGACCTCAGCACAAAATCAAGATACACTGAGAACAAAATTAATCAAGGGCACCATGGGATGTGGCGTGAAAAAATTATTTAACTGCCTGCCCACCAATCCCTGCAGCCTGGTAATGCACAAACAGCACCGAGCTGCTCATTTATAAACGAGCTTCTGACCCGGTCGGTGCTGCTGAGAGCTGGTGGGAAGCTGTACCTGCCAGGAATGCTGAGATGGCTCTGAGTCATGCTGGCAGGAGCAAGAGGTGGAGGAGGGATATGGCTTGAAAGCAACCCAGCTTGATGTTTGCAACCCCAGCGAGAGCTTGGAGAGAAGGGCGAATAAGCCTTTCCCCAAGACCATAAAGACCCAGTGACATCTCCCCAGGGCTTCACAAATCTCCTTGTCACAGATGTTTGTCCATCGCAGAGATGTGCCCCAGCTCCACATCACATCCCCAAATGCGTAACACACGTAATCGATCAAATCCCTCGCTAATGACGCATTTTCTTAAAATATTCTTTTCAAGAGGAATGGTAGGAATGGTCATGGTTAGGAAAAGTTTCAGCATGCAACAGATAGAGCAAGAAAGAGAAAGAGTCCCAAAGCCAAAATTTATTCAAAGAAGATGGAGAGAAAGGGAGAGATTTTATAGTTAGATTGATGGCGATACATAAGGGCAAGAGAGATAATGGAGAAAGGAACAGGCATAGGTTTATATTGAAAGATATTCCAGATAAACACGAGACAGATAGATGAATAGATATAAATGGATTAGATAAATAGACTGTAGGAAGGAAAACGGAAAAAAAACAATGAATGAATATAGGGAGAGCGCTTTAATTCCCAAACAAATCCGGATCTCCCATTTCAGTCTTTGTTTTGCAGACATAAAACGCCCCTCCTTTGACAGATGGGTGAGAGAAATGATAAAAAACTTCCTCACCTCTTTTCCAGCCTCTGGTAATCACGCTGCCAAGGCAGCCTTCACTCCTGACCCGCAGGGAGCTCAGAGCACAACTGTAACTCCAAAGCCCCCCAAAACCACAGGCAAACGCTGCTGCTTTGCCCCCGGTACGCACCCCTGCAAGGAGAGGTGCTGGAGCTCCGGCGTGTGCAGGGAAAGGGCTCTCTCCATCCTCCTTTTGGCTTGGGCAAGGACCTGCATGCCTGTGTGCCTGCACACCGTCAGCTATGCTGAACACCCATAACGCCACGGGATGGGGGCTTCCCATCTACTGCTGCTTTATTTCTAGACCACAGGAAAAAGGTAATTTCCTTGTAGGAGGTGGAAACTTTGCATGAAGATGAGAATCCTATTTGCTGTCATGATTTGCCCTATTTTCTTGCCTGGGTGTATTCTGTCCATCATGTTCACAGTGCCCAGGAAGAAGAGATGGGGCTCAGCAGACCTGTGAGATGCCTTCAACCTTTTGCTGGCACCGTTTCCCTGCTCACCAGGAGTGGAAGTCTCACTGGAAACCCAGAAACTACTCAAGTTGTGGCTCAATCCTGCGTGACGCCGAGGGTAAGGGCTTGCCGTGTGCGGGGTCGGACCCAGCCCAGCCTCTGTCGCAGCCCGGCAGAGCCCTGGACGATGGGGAGAGTGAGGAAATGCTGTAGCTGCATCGCAGACCTGCTCGATGGAGGTGTGAGAGGCAACATTATACATCCACAAAGGAGAAAACACCTTCTTGCTTAAACAGATGGAGAGAGATAAAATCCAGGAAGAGACGGATGGGTGGATGGAGAGCAGGGGGTGGGGGACCACACGCCCAGCAGGAGCCGTCACCCTTCCACCAGCCGGGTTGGCAGCACACAAGCACGCATCTTTTAGGATCAGCTCAAGCAAAACCACCTCGAGTCATGTTGCGTTCGCTAGAGGGTTGGAGCCAGCACATGTATCTCGAGGGGAAAAAAATCCCTTTTTTCCTAACACAAGCCTTCAGGGAAAGCAAGCGAGCGCAGGCTGCTTCGTGTGGGGCACAACCAGCCCGGGGAACTCACCGCCGTGGGACATCACCGAGATCAAGGGGTCTGCAAAGAAAGAATTATTGAGAGAGATCCTGCAACAAAAACTATCAGGAGTGATGGATAGACAGTCTGGGGAGGGTTCGGATGCACGCCGCGGGGTTTCTGATCTGCACACGAGATGTGAGGTTTGATGGCAGGGGGGTCCCCAAAAGCATCAGCTACCTTGGGGTCTTTCCTAGAGCTGCCGGGATGGGAGCACAGCTTCTGAAAGAGACCCCGGGGCTAAACCATCACAGTGAAAAATTAAATCCTGCTTTCCCCCCCCCTCCAAAATCACCTGGGAGGGATTTAGTCTAAATATATCTTCTCCATCACAGCTTGTATTTCGAGCGGTGCATTAATACGAACGGCGGGACGCTGGCGGAGGCGGGCGGCGGGGGAGAAATGGGTTGGAGCATCGCGGGCAGGCGCAGGCTGCCCCTGGGGGACCCCCCTCTATGGGGGAGATGGGGTGCGGGGAGCATCAGTGCGGGAGGCAGGGGGAGCATGGGAGAGAGCAGGCGCGGGGTTTCGGGAGCGCAGGAGGGGGTGTCGGTGCGGAGTTGGGGGTATATTTAGGTGCTCGGGTGTGGGAGGGAAGAGGGTTGTGCGGCGGGGGCAGCTGCCTGTGTGAGTCACGGCCCGTGATGGTGCGTATGCGAGCCGTGGGGGGGGGGATGTCCCCAAGGAGAGGCGATACCTTGGGCAGGGGGTGCGAGGGAGATGTAGGGGGAGGTGGATGCACCAGGCATCCCGCCAGGACAGGATTGCTCCTGGCGAGCCGGAGCCACCAACAAACCCCATGGTCACCTGCGTTTCTCCCAAAGAATGATCTCCATTTATTTCCTCCCATAGAGCATCACCAGACCGCAGTGTAGGTGAGATGACGCACCCCAAAGCGGTCCTGGCTTGCCCTGCTGGCACCACATCTAGGACCCCTAGAGCCACACGTTTGTCACTGCAGACCCCGGGGCTGGCGCGGTGGCGGGCGCTGCTGCAAGGTACAGCAGCCGGGCTGTCATCCTACCACCCCATCCCGAGTGCAAAATAACTTCAAGGGCCCACGGAGATGCCCAGGGTGGTCTTTGGTGCCCAACTTCCATCTACCCAGTAGAAACATCTGAGGGGGCCCAGGCGTCCCCACTGAAGAGGAAGGGCACCCAGCATCTGTCTCGAGGGTCTGGCCAAAGGTAGACATCTGCACATCACCCCAGCCATCCAGGAGAGAAGAGCTACCTGAGCATTTTTCCAGCAGATTTGCTATTTTGCATGAAATATTTTTTAGAGCAGCCCCAGAGACCCGGGCACCCCGGAGATTTGCATGTGTGCAAGCGCCGGCCAGGCCTTCCTCCTAATGAACACAAAATCTGGCCATAAAACCTGCCAAAACCCAGAGTGGAAGAAGACAGGAGGCAGCCAGGGGAATGTGCATCAATAAATAAGTTTTATGGAAATCCCCAGCTTTTATATAGTTGCTGAGTTTTGATGAATCTCGACAGCTACTGCAGGATGCTCGGGGCTGGGTGGGACCAACCCACCCCCTGCATCTGTACATCATGTTTCCAACACAGCTTCAAAGAAACGAGGGGTTTGTGTTTTCTTTCCTTCCAAAGGGTGGCAGGACACAACCGCTTCTTTGTCCAACTTTGCTGGAGTCAAAAACCACCTGGAGCGGGATTTCAGCAGATGCACCTGCCTTTGCGTGGTGTTGGTGCTGCAGCATCTCCTGGAGGTATCACTCCCAGCTTCAGCTGCCTGGGGCTCACGCAGCACCGCTCCATCAGGCCCGATCCTGCATAACCAGGAAGGTCAGCATCTCCTTTGCCCAAACCGACGGCCTCCTTGACTTCATCATGTGTTGGCAGAGCGATATGGAGAGACCCACCGAGCCAAACCTGCGCAGGGAGGATCTCCACAAACACACAGCCTCTCCAGCCCAGCATCAAATTTATATCCAAAATGTGTTTTCTGAAGGATGCTCTAGCCCCGTTGCAGGGCAAATGCCTCTTGACATTGAAGTCCTCCATCGCTAGCTCTGACCATGACGGACATGCGACTGAGCTCCCACCAGGTTAATCCAGCATCGTTCCCATGGAGGAGCCTACAAAGAGCATCAGCTGGGGAGGGCTTTCCACTCCCAAAAATAACAAGCGGTGGAGATGGCTCCAGGGTGTCAATCCACTCACCAAGCTTAACACATCCTTGGGAAGTGCCAGCCTGGAGATCCCACGGGCTGCTTGCAACCACCTGAGGGAGGACACCCTCTTCCAGCCCACTCCTCCTCACGCCTGAGCCCTTTTCCAAGGTCCTGGGACACTCTGGGAGAAATTCCCGGGATACATCAGACACCATCAGTGGTGGTTGGAGCAGCTCAGAAACCTTCCCTACAGCTCCAACACCCCTCAGCCAGCCACATTTCCATATCTAACACCAGCAGCTTCCAGCATCAGGCAGGGTAATAACGCTCTTTGCATCGTTCGAAGAGCGACTTATAAATTTTTGAAGAGCTTCTGTTGGCGCGGTAGAGATCAAGGGCTGTAAGCAACGCCCATCCACCGCAGACAAAACCGAGTCTGTCAGCAATTTGCAAACGTTGGTTTGATGTCGCTGCACTTGCAATGATGCCGAATGCTCCCTGGTCCCCTGTTCCCTGTGGCCCTGCCACCCTGCCTGCCGGTGGGAATTACCTTCGGGGACACAGCTATAGCTGCATCCTTTATCCATGCAGATTAAAAAGAGGAGGTCCTGGGCTGCAGATGGGTACGCAGGAGCAATATATTGGCTTGTTCTAGCTCATTTTGACCCCAGCCATGCATACATCTCTATATGAGGTGCCTATAGGCGTGTATACACGGGGGTTATTGCTTCCCTGGTTTTCTTCTGCAAGAAAATGAAAGCTCATGGAAAATTTGGAAAAACAGAAAAAAATCTGATTGTTGGAAGCATTTTAGCATTGACAGGACTTCATCTTCTGACAGGATGGCTCCACCGAAACATCCCCAACCCGCCCCTGTCTATATATAACCCCGCCACCTACACGTCCTCAAAGGCATCGCCGGTGTTGGCGCGGCGGGGAGGGTGCCTGGATGCAGCCCTGCTCGGAGCAGGGAGGGGCAGAGGGTTAAGGGGGCAGCAGCATCCCATGGCTCAGCCCTCCTGCAGTAGAAATACTTATTTATATCCCTCCTGGGATAGACATGTATATAAAATTATGTATGAAATGATCTAATTTTATATAAAATTTACATAGATTTATAACCCTCTGGGAATATGAGTATGTTCTGCAGTGGGGTGCGCTCAGGAGCACGGACCAGCAGCACCAGGCTCATGATGGGGATCATGAGCAGGACTAAGCTGGCACCCCCTTAGTGACCTGTTTGGGGTTCAGTCCCGTGGGGTGCAAAGTTCTGGGGCTATGTGCTCACACGAGACATCGGCAGTGCTGGATGAGACCCAGGAGATGGATACCACCCTCCCTCCGCCCTCTCCTTCAGCAAAGGCCCCGCGAGCTCAGCCACCGCCCAAATCCGGAGCTCCCCTCCGCCAGCGCAGCCAGCTTTGGGTTTTTCTGTTTAACAAATTCACAAACACTTCTGGGATGACCAGAAGAGCTTTTTCCCTCTAATTAGCTGTTCCCCTCCCTCTCCTTCCCCCTCTAATGACTCATAATGCACAAAGTCAAGTCGCATGTTGGGGCACCCCGGGGGATGCTCCAGGCAGGTCCATGCTCCAACAGCCAGCAAGCAAGGGTCAGATCCTGCCCCACCACCACCTCTCTCGTTACCATCAGCCTAATTAAATTCAAGACAGTCTCTTACTAGAGACAAAGGAGGCTGGGGGTCGGTCAGCTCCTGCTGAGCTGTTGGCTTTATGAAGCTCCTCTCTGTTTTTTTGGGCATGGCCACCAAAGAGCAGAGCTGAAGGTAGATGTAAGCATGACCAAGGACTATGTTGGGGTATTTCCAAGATCCCCTTCCCAACCCTCTCTATCTGGAAAACATCAGCTCAGAGCAATAAATATATCTTTAATTAAGCAAGGATGGAAAAAAACCTGAAAACAACCCAAACACACTGGACCAAGTGGGAATTTGGCTTTTGGTTGCCCATGTATGGACCCACCACATTGGGCTCACATGAGTCAGGGAAGAGAGACCCTGGAGCCACTTCCCCACTACATTTTAATTTAACTACCTTTCTCAATTTCTCTTAAAGGTCTAATTTTAACTCACCGTTGCTAAAGGAGGTCTTGCAGCATTAGAAATATCCCTGCTTATTTAAAACCAGCTCTGCTCACCTGCCTTGAACCGTTTCCCTGTCCTCACTGTGGGTTTTGGCACATCCCATCAAACCAGTGGTGATGCTGAGTGATCCCAAACAAGTCTCCCTTGGCAAGATAATGCACTAAACATGAGACCAAGGCATGGGTAGGTGGGACTAGGTCCTGCCCTGTATCCCCAGGCAGGGGGAGTCTGGCGGTGGTGCCTCGCCACGACAGCACATCCCCAGATGTATTTTCCCTCTTGCCTATTAAATACTTTTACTTAAAAAGAAAAAGAAAGCAGAAGCCGTCTTCAGCGCAACGCAAAGCTTGCGGGAGCAAGGAGAAACTCAAAGTAAGTCTGAGGCCGCCATGCCCAAGCACCTGCAAGCACATATATCGCATAATCCCACTCCTAAATGGATTAAATTCCTTTTTAAAACCAGATGGCCCCTGGCTGTCCTCAAAATCCCTCCAGAAACTCTCCTGACAGCTGAAAACCTTCCGCTAATTTTTTAAGTGCCTACATCCTAATTGGCTGTACTACTCATTGCTGCGACTGTGCATCTCGTTTCATCTGCAGAAACAATAAATACACACAGTATTCAATTTCCTCCAACTTAAAAGCTGCTTTATAGCCCATGGAGGAAGAGATTACCACTTACATTGCAAACACGCGACACAGAAGCCTCAAATTTTGTACTTTCTGATGCGCTCATGTATTGTAAAACCCCCTTTTTTCTCTGTTTTAAATCAGAGTTAAAGTTTGCCTGTGCTTATCGGCTATATTTTGGTATAATTAAAAATGCAGAGTTTGGGATCGCACTGATTTCCACAGTAGCTTCACTGGAGTCAACAAAGTAAAGCTGGAAATGCCATGTGCCCAGCAAGAAATTCAGCTTAAGGTGGTAGGAGACCAGTGGCTGGAAGGATGGCCGATGGCAGCACGTCGATGAGCATCGTCTTCCTTTTTGCACCTGCCTTTCTATTTCTACACCTATTGGGGAAGAGCGCAATTATTAATAATTAAAATAATTAAGAGGGTAATCAGAGCAGGGCAACTGCTGGATCCTGAGCACCCTCACTGAAGACCCTGGAGCTGCAGCTACATGCATAGAGCGGGCCCTTGCCTAAAAGTTTGGTGCCCGCACCCTGTTTCGATGATAAGTAAGGAGAAGCAAGGAAAAACCAAGAAGAGTTCAAGATTTGTGTGGTTTCTGGCTTTTTATCCACATTAACACATTCAGTCTGGAGCCCCAGGCCATGGAAAGGGTCCCCAAACCCATCCTGAGCCTTGGAGTCACAGGACATGGATGGGGACCCCAAACCCATCCCAAGCCCCAGAGCCACGAAACACAGCCAGGAGCAATATCAACTGTTGGGGGGTTCCTTTTTCTGACCTGAACCTCCTTTCCTCTGTGCCAGCCAGGACAGCCAGCATGGTACTTTCCCTCCTCCTTCTCCACCTCCTCCTCCCCTCCACTGTTTCGGCTGCCTGATGATTTCCATTTTAAGTGACAATCAAATCCCCAGCGGAGCTGCTGTTCCCGGGGAGTGAGCTGCGGCGGGGAATATTCACTCCCAGCATGAGATGGGTGAGGACCAGCACGCGCGAGCAGCTGGCCCACCACCAGCATCCCTGCTCTTTGCTCCAACATAGGCTTCCTCTCCATCACTCCGGGTCCCACCAGGCTGGTCTGTACCATACGCAATACAAAACACCCATCAAAGGGTCTGGCAGCTCGCAGGCAGGTCAGGCAGCAGGATGCTCCTCAACAAGCCTGGCCAGCCAGCGACGGATGGAGAGGGATCTGCAGTGACCCTATAACCTGCCTCAGCGCCTTGCCAGCTCCTCTTCCCACCCAAGGCAAGCTGCTCCACAAAGCCAGGAGGAGATGCCAGCCCACCACGCAGCCCAGTTCATCTTGTTTTCAACAAGGCGCTTGTTATTCTCGCGATCTGCCCCAAGGAGCGGCTCTGGTGCCACCACAGGCGCTGGGAGCCAGGCGTCCCCCAAGCAGCCATGGGAGCCCACCTGGGACCATCAAGATCTCCAAGCCATCCCCAGGGCACTCCTGCTCCCCACAGCCAGGCCACCTTATTGACCATGCCATTCCTCCACAATTTCTTTTTCCTTTAATTAAATCAGTGTTTTCCAACAGGGAAAGAAAAGCAACCAAGTGTTTCCTGGACATGGATGGGGACCCAGTCCACAAGCTTCTGGTAGCTCCAGTTTCTCTCCTCCAGCCCCAAGACCTCCTCCAGCCCTCCAAACCATCACCACTACTAAACACAGGACCTTCTCTATCAGCCCTCTTCATCCTCTGCCGCATTACCCCATCACCCCTCCACCAAGCTGCACTTTGTGTTTGCCTCAAAACCAAAGGAAATTCAGTTTATTTGATCCTCAAATTCTTGAAGTGCAATTTCTCAACAGCTGGAGACAAGGATTTACCCCTTGCCAAAAAAACCCGTACAACCCCTTATAGCAGCACCGACCAGCAGCATGGGATTTTTCTGAATGGGAAGGAAATAAAAACAAGCTTAAGTTATTTCTGCAAAGGTGGTGGTGGGGGAAATACCTTTTGCTGCTGTTGGCACGCTGCTTTGATCTTTACTTTGTAGTTACCATAGTGACAAATAAAAAAGGCATAGGTGGAATAAATTGCTGCAAGTTGATGGTGTCCTATATATGTTTCTCCAGCGCACATGAATGCAGCCTGGAAACATCCCCCAGCTGCTGCGATGTACGCTCGGCGTTGGTGTACGGCTCACAGGGAGTATTTACGCTCTGCCTTACATTAAGTGGTATTTAAGGCATGTCTCAGACACAGCAAGCTCCATCGCTGGTGTTTCGTGGTCTGGAGGAAGGAGGTAGAGGGTTTGTCTTATCTGCAAAATTGAGTGGTAATATTGCAATTTGGTGATGGACCATTATCATCCTCATCTGGGACTAGAGGGGACTTCGGGTGCTGAGGATGGGGGAGCAATAAAAGGGCTATAAAACAGCAGAGGAAGAGGAGGCAGGGAGGCAGCCTGCAGCTGATGGTCAATGCAAGAATATCTCCATCACCCAATAAACCTTTTTTCCAGCTGCTCTGAGGTCTGCACTAATACAGCACCAGGCCAAAAAAAAAAAAAACAACGTACAAAGTCATTTTTACTGAAAAATTATGTCCCCAATTGCTTTGCTTTCTTCTGGATCGTTCACCCTGAGGATCAAGTTTTAGGACAGAAAGTTGCTGCTAGTTCCAAAAAAGCCATAAACTTCAGAGCTTTCCATTTCTCCTAGAAACCACCCAAAAAACACTGCCCAAGCCAGTTCCTACTGGTTAGACAAGATTTAACAGTCTGGACAACCTTCGTCCCAGCCACTTGCAGCTCTTAATTGAGGTGACCTAACCTGGAGGTATCTGCTTTTTCCCCAAACCAACCTCCACCAATGCCTTGAGACTTCTTTTTATACTAAAAAAGGAGCAAAACCCTATTAGCATCGATTCCTCTCCTACGGAAAGGTTCATTGCAGGTTTGGATGGATCAAAGCATTCGTCAAAGAGAGAAATTGGGATGTGCTCCCGCACCGGGACAACCCCTCGGACCGGTTGGTCCCCGTCCCGCGGAGCAGGGGAACAGCTGGCTGCAAGAAGCAACAAGCTGCTGTTGCAGGCGCCGATCATCCTGATTTTTCCACGTACGGGCAATTGGAAATTGCTAATTCTTATGTTCGCATTGATGGAGCTGCCCAAATATTTGCAGAGCTTGGAGCCCGAGTGGCCACATAAAGGCGCAGAGCAAACAGCAATGATGTCGGCCCCCCGTCACATATACACAGAGTAAAATACAATAAAAAACAGAGGGGCAGGGCCACTATCAGCACAGTGGAGGAGTTTGAGGGCTGAAAAAGAGCCGGGACAAAAAGAGTTACCACCTGCAGGGACAAGGCAAAGGCAGCACAGGTTCTTGCACCCATCTGGCAGGCAGGGAGGTGGGGGAAAAACCCCAGATGCCTCCTTCCAAAGTCCCAGAGAAAGACCATAGGAGATGGCAATTGCTCCTGAGCACCCATCAACTCCTTTAAACCCAAGAACCCAGGAGGACAGAGCCGTGCTTGAGAGATGCAACCAGCCTCGGGCTTTGCCAAACCCTGCCTTGCTTCGATGCTGTTGACACACAGCCCTTAAGTCAATCCGTGCACAACTAATACGTTACATCTGCTGTGTATTTTGCTCGGCATTTGTTTGCTTTAGTTCTGTTGAATCTCTTCCCGTGCTCCCTGGTAAGCACTAATGATGTGCGGCGGCTGCTGTTGTTGCACCATTACGCCACGATAATCTTTGGACAATTATTTGCTGGATTTACCCTGTTGCTGGATGAAACGGTGCTTTTGCCGGCTGTCAGTTATATATTTCTCCGAGTCGAAGCCAGACCGCGGGGAACCATCCTGGCAGTAAATTAAGGGTTGCCAATGCCAGGAACATCCTAGAGAAGCATCTCTGGCTTCAGACGCTCGTTAGTGATTAAGCGTGGGTTGGGTGAGGTTGGATCCTGGGGTAATAGGTGATGCCTATGGGTGAGGAGAGAGTCTGCACCCAAAGCGGAGGTAGGAGTGGGGCCCGGGAGCTTGCACACTTGGTTCCTAAAGACACCATTTCTTCTTCAAATTTCATTCCAATTTTTATTTTCCCTTAACTCCTAGGAAAAGCGAGGCTTTTCTAGACCAGACTCATTCAAGAAGAGGTAGCAAGAGGTCCCAGAATGATTCCTTGTTATGATGTCTCCTACAAAGGTCACCCTTCCCTGGCCCCCCTAGTCCATGCACTGCCCCCCCCATACTTGTAAGGCTCCCCAGATGGAGGGGATAGCCCGCAAATCCAAAATAAATTGTCGCAGCAGAGGGGAAAACCCATGCAGCTGGTGGGTTGGAGGGTCTGGGCTCTGGGTCGAGCTCATGGGGGGGAACTTATCCAGCAAAGCTCCAAACAGAGCCTTGCAGGAGAGGAAGGGATGCTTCTGTACCGGGGAGGGCTAGGGAGATGGCTCAGGCCCCGGCGTTCAAAGCTTTTAGTCTCAAAGACACACAAAAAAAAAGGGATTTTTTTTTTCATGGTTATTATTTTAAAACAGAAGCTAATTTGACTTGGGGGATCCTCCTAGAACATCTCAGAGGTAACTCAGTTGCAGATCAAAACACCTGGTACTTTACATGGAGCTTTCATCTTCCCTCGCCGCCTCTGCTGTTCCTGTAATTAGAGACAAAGGTCCTTTGTCTCCAGCTAAACCTCCCCTTTCCTTCTCCCTTCCAGAAGATACTGGCTCCGTTTGATTTTTGATGACTGGCCTTTTTTTTTAACAAGCTTGCTCCTGCGTGCCCCATTAGCCTGGTTTTGAGCCATTATGGGTTTTTTTTCAGCATCTTCCTCCCTGTATCATTAATGTTGTTGCACATAAGGTCTTAAACACGCTCGCCCAGCCCATTCGCCGGTGTTTTCAGGGCTTGGTGGGTTTCTAACCAGCTGCTCCTGTTTAAGCGATGCCCACCCAGGCTGGGAGCAAGCGCAGGCAGCATTAGGACCTGAGCTTTTTCCCCCCTCCTCCTTTAAATGGGGTTTTACCTTCCACCCCTCATTTCCAGGTCAGAAAGGAGAGAGGAGGCACCTCCCATGCAGCCCTGGAGCCGTTTTGCCCTAAGACACATATTAATGGGTTACAGAGATAACCAGCTGCTTACATCTGTTCTCCCACTACCTTCCCATCAATGATGCATGAACCCATCTCCATCGGCTCAACCTGTCCTCGAAAACCCAAATTAAGATGGGGATTAACAGCCCCACCTGGACAGACCAGGCCCGGCACATCAGCGGGCACCGACACCGATGCCAAAGGTGTTGGGTGAGCCGGTGACGTAGGGGCAAAGCTGTAAAAAAACCTTTTTATTTCAGCTACGCTACTCACAGAAGGAATTGTTTCATTCAAACCGGCGGAGCTAGCGGAGCTAGCCTGCAAAATGAGATTTCCCAAAGGCAGGAGGAGGCGGAAAGCCGGCTGCCCGCCCCGGTGCCACGTCCTCGTGTCACTGCTTCCCATCTCGCCTTTAATCCTTTACATTATTACAACAGGATATGAAATGGCTGGAGGGGCGAGAGAAGAGATACCACTGACACTACAGCGTTTGCTTTCATTACTCATGATTAAATGCTTCATTCCAATAACATCTCCAAAGGGGATGGAGAGGCTGTACCGAGCACGGCTCACGGTGCTCTCAAACCCCGGCAGCAAGGACAGCCGGGAAAAAAGAAACCAAGCCAGGACGTTGTGCGGAAATATCCGATGGGATAATAAAATGGGAGTCCCGAAGGAGAAACCCAAAGCTTGCTTTCAACAGCAGACGCTGACCTTCAGATGCTCCAGTAGTTTGGGTAGCTTGACCAGAGCCCCAGGACTCTGCAGTGATGGAGGAGGGACCTGTGACGGTGTGGTCCCCCCCGCCCCTGACCCCACCTTTTCCCACAACCCTGCTCAGGCGATAACCACCTGCGGAGACCGTGATGGACGCGTCTGGTCATGATGGATGCACCCAGCTCAAAGTGGATTCGGGGGAGACAGATAACAACACAATAGGCAACGTGTCCACCTAACCACAGCGCTGGTCCAACTCAAGCCAAATTTGGAAAAAACTAACATCTGCAATCAGTGTGAAAATATGACTATGAGCCAGTCACCTTACCCCCCCAAACAGTGGGCAGCCCAAGAGCCCGTTGAGCTCTCCTGCACGGCAGCGGGCTGCACGCCTGGACCTCCCCTTGACTAGGGACGCCTCTCAGGGTTACTCCTCAAGGTTGAGAGATCCCTTGCTGCAACAGATCCTCGGCAAGTGACTCAGAGCATGCTGAAACTTTGAAATCTTAGCTAAGTGATATAAAGGATTGATTGTGCATGTATAATCCTTTAGACATAAACCGTTGACCAAGTCTAGGACTAAGTTTGGATCCAGCCGCACCTAGACTCCTCTAAGGGAAGGAGCTTAGGAAGCAAGGGGGTCTTTTCTGAACCTCATGACTCAATGGGAGGGTCTCCCTGACAGTTTTGTCTGACCCTGTCCTCTGTGCAGTAAATAACCCAGTGTACCTTGCATCGAACCTTGTTAAACCACTGTCACAGTTACCATTGACCTTTGCTAACTCACTGTCTTACATCAATAAACACACTGCTGCTCCTCTCTTACGAGTGAAGTGCATCTCTCTCACTCCTTCTGCGACAGTACCCGAGCCCGGTACTTGGTGTTTTCCTTGAATACCCAGTTGTGCAGCTCATGGGATTTCCAGGGAGATGCCACCACCTCCATTTTGTGCTTCATGGCCGGCAGCAAGCTCTCCCACTGGTGTTTGCACCTCAGGTACCTCCCTTCCCGTTAACACACATTAGATTGAGAAAGGAAATGAAATAATGCAAGGTCTGGGTATCCCATGGCCAGCATCAGGACCTGGGTACCAAACCAGGTACCCGCATCTGCTCTTTAAATGAAGCCTGAGCTGAAGCATCAGTTTGTATGAGTCTGAAAATAGGATGCTGCTTCAAACGGTGCTGCCACGGGTCCAAACCCAGGGATGCCAGCAGCTCCTTTTCCCCTGCTTAGCTATGTCCATGATGGGGATCAAAATCCTGAAGAATCCAAAAGCTCGGGAGCTGCCGGAGCATCCTTTGTGTGCCCTGCAAGCGCAAGCCTTATCTCTTCGTCAAGAAAGGATAACAGAAGAATTAGCGGGGAGAAAAGCAACTGGGGAGCAGCAGAAAGTACTTGATATATTAAAAAACACCAAGAAGCCTCATTAATTTTAGAAGGATCTGCACCCTCTGTCCTCTTGCAATACACAAAAACACCCCAAAATCTGCACTGAGAGATTCCTACGCTTCTTGTGAACTGGGGAAAGGGGAAACGAGGTAAATACATCCACCCCTGGTCCGGTAAGGTACAGGGGCCATGTACAAGCTATTTCTGGGTGCAAATACCCCTGTTTCTGTACAACAGGCATTTGCTCCTGTCCTGTCTCCAGCAGGATGAGCCAAAGCCAGTAAAAACCAGGGAGCAAAGGATCTTTTACTGGTTGGCACGGCTGCCTTTCTAGGAAAGGAGAAAATATAGCGTCGAGTTTCTAGAACAGCAGGAGTTAAAAAGTTCTCCTCATCTGTCAGCACCATCCAGTCTCCTGTGAAGTTCAGGAAGAAAAAGAAAGGGAAAAAAAAAAAAAAGCCTGACAACATCAAATTAAAACAGCAGCCATCCTTTTCTCCCATTACTTTAAAACACAAGCTCACGCAGCATCCTGCTTTCAGGGAGAATCAAAGTAATTTTATTCCCCTGCAAAACAGATGCTCGAGGGTCCGGCACATCGGGGGACGTGGCCGCGATGGTACCCTTTGGCCAAGGCACCCTTGCACAATATATCAAACAAGCATCACCATCGGCTGCCTCCATCTGCGGTTAAATCAAGCCCAATTATGACAGGTGCAATTTTATTTCGCCGTTTGGCTTTTATTGCCATCGTAAACGGTCCAGCTGGCATCAGGCTGGCGGTAGTTAATAGCAAGAGATGCGCTGAGATAAATAAAAGCAGGAGAAGGGTTTTTTCTTTCACGCTGTGCCTGAAATTCATCCCTGTGCAGCTCAGACCGACCCCAGGGCCAAGGCTGGAGAAGGGAGAAGCCAAAGCCTTGCAGGGGAAGCTGCTCCCCGATTTTTGCTGTTTGACCTCCATCAGCACCGGCGGGGAGCTCGCAGCATCCCCATGGCTGGGTTGGGAGAACAGGGACGAGATAATTTGCCTAACAAGGGGCCGCAGCTGACGAGCTTTGCAGTTCACCCACCAAACCAAAGAGGGTGGGATGGAAAGCGGTCCAGAGCTTGTCACCAGGAGCTGGCTTGTGCCACCCAACCCAAGCACAGGGCCAGGTGTAAGGCACAGGAATGAGCATCCTCAAAGGCAACATTTTGGGTAAATACTTCCCCACGGAGCCTGGTGGATAAGTCCTACCTGGGGCTGACGCTTTTTTAGCATCGCTTGATGCACAGCCCTCAGGGCTCGAATCCGGGGACCTGATTCTGCTCGTTGCTCATTTCCCGGGACAGAGTCAAGAGCTGGTGCCCAAGCCAGGGCTCCCCCATCCCCAGGTTACTACCGAGCCTTTCAAATATATCAAATTAATTCTTAGCCCACCCAGCACAACCCCAGAGACAGATGGGGATCAGCTGAGAAGCGACCCTAAAACCCCACTTGTCCCACCAGCCTTGAGAAGGACACCTTCTCCTGGAGGAGTCTCACCAGGGATGGGAAAAGCAGAGTTTTAAGAGCAAAGAGCAAGGGCAGCTCCATAACCAACTCCATGAGCCCCCCGCAGTGGGGAGGGACATGGACCACCCTTCTGGGAGACGAACAGGACTTCAGCCTGGTCTTAAATTAACATGAGAGCTTTTAAATGAACTCCGAGGGCTGGGAAAGGGGTAGATACCCCATGCCAGCCCATCCCCTCCCCAGCTATTTAAAGCCAGTTTAAGGAAAAAAATAAAAAGCAAATAAAAAGCAAACATAGCAGGAATCGCCCTGTTTACCCAAGCGATTGCACAGCTCCAAGTAAACCTCGGAGGAGGATGAAGTGTCTCGGCCGCTGCAGTAGAGCATCACAGCAGCTGGTGTGTGGAAAGGAGGAAGAGATTTACTATCCTTGGTGCTTGT
Organism: Pelecanoides urinatrix; assembly: GCA_013400755.1. NCBI lineage: Eukaryota > Metazoa > Chordata > Aves > Procellariiformes > Procellariidae > Pelecanoides > Pelecanoides urinatrix. The sequence goes on along the minus strand of VZTQ01012993.1, from coordinate 56,869 downwards.
GTTTCTCTTTCCCCACCCCCTCTTTTTTGTAATATTAATCGTAAAAGGGGGGAGAAAAAAAAAATCTCCTGCACCTCCCCACGATGCTGCCTTATTGAAAAAAGTGACAATTAGTCATTTGAAGAAGCAACAAAGAGAGCCGGCGTTGGAGAGGCGCAATTTGAATTTCAATGTGCTATGGGAGGGATGGGGAGCCAAGGCTCTGGGAGGAGAGCTGAAAGGGACCCCGCAAAACCCACGGCCACCCCTTTCCACCCCAGCTCTCTCCGCTCGGGGACCCAAATATAGCTCACAGCAAGCACCCTGCTCCATCTCCCCCAAAATTCATCCTGACTTGCTCCCCAGGCTCAGCTCTCAGCCAGGTTTCGGCACAGGCGCTTTCCACGGGACGCTGAGCAAGTAAGGGATCAGCTCCCCCACAAAGCTGCTTTGCTGTTAGACATCATGTGCAGAAGGGCTTGGGGGGACCCCAAAATCCCACTCCAAGGCAGCTGGACCCCAACAAGCCTGGTCTAGGGGTCCTGAGTAGCTTTCTGGGTCTGGTGCCCGGGGATGCAGGCTGGGGTGGGAAGGATGGATGGATGGATGGATGGATGGATGGATGGATGGATGGATGGATGGATGGATGGATGGATGGAAGCTGGGGTGGGAAGGATGCAGGGCTCAGCCCAGGGCTCCCCTTCCCCACACCTCTCCATCCTTCCCCCTTCAATCCCTTCAGAGGGCTTTAAGGGAAAATTAATTTGAAGGAGGCTGGAGATTTAATATAAAAACTCCATCTCACCTTATTCTCACGAACGCGTTGACGGTCTCACCCTATTTCATACATCCCCAGCTCCGGTTTGCCAGGAAAAGCCCAAAAACCTGACCCAGGGTCACCCTAAAGACGCAGGATCAAACCCATGAAAACAGAAGCCAAACACATTTCTGACCACAGCCAAACCAGCCCAAGGGGGTATAAAGGGCTATAAACCCCCCCAAAGCCAAACCCCTTGCCACAGCTAAGCCCCCAGACCCCATCCACCCCAGGGAGGAGGGGCGGGGGAGGCTCCCAGCTGCTGGCCCTTTTCTTACCGCACGTTTCACATTTTACCCAGGACGCGGCTCTGAATTCAGAGGCGGAGAGCCGCCAGCCGGAGAGAATATAAATGCAGCCCCGCAGCCCAACAAATGAACAATATCTTTATTAGCATCTTCCTTTTATTATAGGTTCTAGGGATTTCTTTTTTTTTCCCTTCATTGCCTTTCTCCTCCTTCTTTTATTCCCACGAACCGTGACATTTATGGGACTAGACGGGCAGGATGCCTTTGCCCAGCATCCCTCAGGGGACATAAAGCCACCCTGGGGACATTGGTCCCCCTTCGAGGAAGGAAGCAGATAGGTACAGCGAAGGAATTGCAATGGCCAAGAAGGGGCTGGACTGTTTCCCCCATCATCAGCAAAAGCGGAAAACCCCCCATATGACTTCCCAAAGCTTTCACTTCCCAAGGAAAGCGCCGAGCCAGGGGCTCACCACCCCGATGAGCTAGACGTCGCAGATGGAGGGACAACAGGCAGAGCTAGACACTCTCCCCAGCGCCAAATATAGGAGACCCATCTTCATCCCTGCCTTGGAGCCAGCCCGTTTACCCTGCAAGTAAAAACTCCCTGATTATCGAGTCGGAGCATCCCTTCGCCCCACGTTCCTGACACCGCATCCCCCCGGGGACCTCCCATAACCTCCAGCATCTTCAGCTGCCGTGGCGAAAGCTCTCTCCCATCCCCATGGGCTCCTCTCGGTACCCTGCATCCCGAGGGAGACGGGAATGCTCGGTGACGTGTTTAAAAGCAAGCTGACCTCTTTAGCCATGCATGGATGCTGCCGAACAGCTGGCGGGCCAGGGAAACATCTGCAGTTCCCCCTCCTAGGAGATGCAAACAGCCTCGGGGTGAGGCTGGGGGGCTCGGCAGGATCAAGCCCAGCACGGCTGCTGGAGGCTGAGGCGGGGGGGTCACGCACAAGAAAAGGGTGCCTATATAATAATAAATACATCAGCAACGTGCCCATCCCAGCAGAGCTGTGGGCTTCCCAAAACCATCCCAACCTGCCGCTGAGATCCCCAAGGAGCAACGCGACTTGGTTTGCAAAGAGGAGCAACCCCACGGTTTAATTTCAGTCCCTCTTCATGGAGTAAAAATAGACTTTTTTTTTTATTATTATTATTCTTTCTCTTCCCATCCTGTGGGTAAGACTTTGCATTTAGAGGAAAGAGCAGATTGCAGCTTTTAATTAAAAGCTCTAAGCCTTTTCCTGCTTTGAGTTGCACTAGGAGAAATCTCTAAACAGCGTTCAGCAGAGAGGAAACAGCACTGACTGCTGCTCTGCTTTCAAAAAAAAAATTAAAAAATAAAATAGCACAAGCCACAGAACAGGGAGTTCTTCCAACAATCTGTTTTCTGTACCCTGGAAAATAATAGCAACCCATATGGAAAGCCCACACAGCTATTTTCCAGGTGCTTTGTACGGCGTGAAATCCATGGCATAAATTACCTGTGTAACGGGGTGGGGGGGATGCTGGGGCTGTGTTTATTTGCTGCATCTCATTCCCTTCAGATGCAAACATGCGGCACGGTGCAGGATTTTCCCCTCCGTGGGAAATGTCACCCTAAATATCAGCGGCGTGGGGCATCGCCGTGGCAGAGCCCTGTTCCCAGCCCAGCTGGGAGCAGTCGGGGAGAGGGGAAAAGAAAAAGGCTGAGAAATATGTTCCAGGCGTATCTGATCACGAGGTGGTGAAATTTAATGGTTTTTCTCCATGTTGCTTATTCGAGGTGTTTACGGGGCGCCTGGATCTTGCAGCTGAGCTGGCATCGCAGTGGGTATCTTCGTGGGGCAGGGGTGAGGGAGCAAACCTGGCACTAAAAGGGAAACTGAGGCAAGAGATTTGCTTCAGGATGATTCTTAAATCAGATACAAGAAGGAGACCAGAGTAGCTAAATAAAAATATGAAAATGAAAAATATGAAAATTAAAATATTCCAATTCTTGGAGATGTCAGCAAGATTTTGGCTGGTCCCTGAATAAAACCCTGAAGCCACTTGCAGGCACACAGGTTTCTTTCTCACATCCAAAAAAGCCCCCGCGGCATCCCCCCAGGCAGACAACAGCTCTTCTGTTCAATGAGGGGATGAGCGACCTGGGGACACGCTCCCGAAGAGGATGCACTTCTTGGTTGGACATTTCCCAAACACCTTGGCAGGCTTTTTTCTCTCAGAAAGCACCAAAAGGCACGTGGTAATTCTATTCTCCTCCTGCCTCAGCTCTTCAACCTGGGAGTTTAGTTTAGTTTATTCTTTTCCTGGCCAAAACAACATCAGTTTGGGTACGTGCTCAGGCTGCCTGAATCTCCCCTCCTCAAGCAACCCCTCCGTGCCCTAAAAAATCCTCTACATCTCCCTTTGAGCCCCCCCAAACTGGCTCTGAACGGTGTAAGCCCTTCTTCCTCCTGTTTTTAACGCAAAAGCAAGCAGATCACCATGGCTGGAGCCTCCAGGACAGGCTCTGCTCCAGGTCCTGGGATAATTTCATCTCCTGGATGTCACACATGGATGGTGAGGACAGAGCCAGGCTCCCGCATCCTGAAAATTTATTGGGGATGGCCCTGCAGAGCCCGCTCGGGTGGGATGCAAGATATATTTAATTAAACTGGGAATTACAGGCTTTTCTACCTGATGGGAAAGAAAACAAGCCTTGCTTTCGCGAGAGCTGGTGCCAACACCTTGCTGGGTGAAGATGAACGGTTTGATTTCTTCCGTCTCCTCGAAAGAGAAGCGTCCAAGAGATGGCTCAGCAAAGACCAGGGCAAACTCAACACAGATGTTTGAGCTACCACTCTTCCTCCTGAACCACACCGACGTGTTTTTCCCACCTCCCCATCCTTAAGCTGCTTACCTAGAGAGATAGGTGCAAATCCAGAAAATTAAAATGTCGTAAAAAAGTAAGACTAATTAAAGTTATGATCATCCCATGACGCAAAATCATTTTAGGTTTTCCTAGGTGATAAATCAGAGGAGGACAGTGCCTGGGATGCCTGTAATTAGGAAGCTGGACCATCAACTTTTGTCATTGATGGGCTCTTTCCCTCCCTTCATGTCTTTTCCCACCTCAAAGGCATCACCAGTGCTATCTTTGATCCCATCTCCTCAAGCCCTGACTTTTTATTTTAAACTCTCTACCTCTGGCCTGATAATCCCCTCCTCAGCCCGTGACAGCTCCGTTCTCACCCTCTGCTTTTCTTTCAAGCCTTCCTAAGCCACGGGAAGGGGAGCGGCACGGGTGGCTTTGTCCCCCTTCCCCATCCCCATGGGACATCGCATCCCCTGCCAGGGCTGAAAACAGCTGGATGTGAAGCTCCAACACCTACCTCAGGTCACGGTTTTGGGCAGCCCCACTTCATTGCAAGGTCTACAGGCAATTATTTAAATCCTCTAAAGCCCAGCCAGCAAAAAAGAGGGGTTTCTGCCTCAAAATGGGGGTGACCACTGGTACCCCAGTTCGTTGCAGCAGATGGGTAAGCTGCCAGGCTCTGTCCCGGCACTTGCTCAGCCCAAGCCAGCCTGGCCCCTCATCCCAGTGCTGCCTGCAAGCGGGTCCTGCCCCGTAGCCCACCCCAGGTCCCTCCTGGCACAGCGACACGGCACCGAGCACCATCCCCGGTGTGGGGCTGACACGGGGGGACCATCACCCAGGGGCCCACCCTGACCCTCTCAGCCCAGCAGGCATTGCTTGGCCAGGGACCCCCACAGATCCAAATCTGGGGTCCAGTTCCCCCATTGGCGAGGAGAGCCGTGCCCCAGAAGTACCCAGCAGTCCCCATACCTGGCAGCAGCCACGTTTTGGGGATGCTCAGCCCCAGTGTGCTCCCCGGGGGGGTACATTAGCAGCACCAAAGGGTTCTCTAAGGGCTTCAGATGCCCCCAGAGAGTGAGAAAAGCAGATGACGTGGTTAACCCACACCTGGGGGGGGCTGGAGGGGAGGGCAGAGTGTCCCCAGGCATCCGAGCTTTGCCCTCCATGGAGACAGCGGCACACAGCACCACCAGGAGAAACCACCAAGGGAGATGTCCCTTTCCAGGGGAGGGCTACCATTGGGGATGCTCAGTAGCCTACAGCCCCCTCGCAACCCAACATGCCCCCCCAACAACAGCCAGCACCCCATCCTCACTTACACCCCACTCACCGCATGGTACCCCAGTTTTAGGGGACTGGTGATGGCACATAGAAGGATCCCTGCAAGGACACGGACTTCTATAGCACCTCAGCTCCCCTAAAAATACAGCTGCCCCCAATTCCCCCAGCCCTCTAATAAAACCACAGCAGCACCCCCCAGGTGCCGGCGGTTGGGGTCCTGCCCCAGCTACCATAGCAGCAGCAGCAATTAGAAAACCCCAATTAGAAAGCTCAATTTCAGGACATTAAATGCACCAACAGGGATGCGATGGCAGCGGGACAAGCCTGGGTCTGCATCCAGAGAGGCAAAGCCGAGGGATGCTGAAACCCCTTGCACGAGCCAGGGACTGGACCAGAGGATGGACAAGCGCAAATAAGTCCTTTCTCTACTAAAGGGACATTTTCTGTCCCTGATGAATTGAAAATGTGTGACCACTGGTTTTTTAAACACCAGCAAGAGCCTGTAATCTCCTTTTCCCAGCTCTGAATTGATGTGGCTGGTAGAAAAGGCTCAGGAGCATCATTCTGGGCACCTCCCGACACCCCCAGTTTCCTCCTTTGGAGCCATCCTGCTGTGAATAAGCAGCACCCAAGACCCATTTCCCCCTGGGATACAACCTCTCTCCTAACTCTGATTAAAATTGGGCAGTGGATTAGCCCTGTGGAAGGGAGGACGGGACAGATAGATATATGCAGAGCACCCTGCTTCCTCCAGGACTTCCCCAAAAAGCCACCAAGCAGCCCCTGCTCCCATCACCTCACTGGGGAGGCACCAGCACATATCTCCAGGGTTAATATTATTCTCATTTTTGGGTGCTGGCTGCCAAAAATGCATCGTTTGAGCCCAGGGAGACTCACCAAGCCCTTGCCCCAGGGCGGACCCTGGGGAAGATGCTCATCTCCAAGATGTCTGTCAACCTCAGTACCAAATTTACAGAATAAAAGCAGCCCAGGGTGTGAAGAATTTAATAATACAAGCTGTTGCATGACAAAGCCCAGAGAGCAATATCCATATTACGGTTATTATAAAATTAGAGCAGCCTCCTATGTTTTGTCCTGCCTGTAACGTAAACGGATCCTTGGCTATATTTGGGGGCTTTTGCAGGGAAAAAGCCATGAGCTATACCTGAGTAACCATTAAAAGTGTCTGACAAGCAACATTTCTCTTTCCAAATCAAAATCTAAATATGAAATATATAATTTTTAAAATATTTTATAGGTTTTTTGCAACCCTGCTAGGGCTGGCAAAGATTCCGCCACCGCCTTGCTGGGTGTCCTTGGCCTGGAGAAGCAGGCACATCCCCATGCGATGGGACGTCTCACATGGGGAGGGGACATGTTCACCGTGACATTTCAATCCTCATCTGAGGGAATTTCTTTCCTTCTGTTTTTTTTTTATTGGTTTTTCCATCTCCCTCCTCATTTGCTCAGCCGTTGCTCCCAAATCCTGCTGGCCGGCAGCGTTTGATGAACGCCGCGGAGCTCCTTCCTCATTAAAGACTGAAGTTCTGAAGTGCAGTACCCAAGTTAAAAAAAATAAGAAAGAAATAAAAAAACTTCACCAATTTCCCCAACTTCAAAGCGCTTTTGAAGATCAGTCGGGAGAACACCGGTGGAGTTACAGCCTCTCCCATCGACCTTCCCTCCTGGGAATCGGTCAGCCCACAGTACGAAGCCGGTGGGTGATGGAGAGGGACAGGGTGGGCTCTGCAAGCCCCATGGGAAGGGATTTGGGCTGGACAACATCACGCGACAGAGCCCAGGGACCCACGGGGTTGGCATTTGCAAGGGACTTGTGGCTGGGTGTGTCTAAACGTACCTATTTCACCTTTTCTAGCACCAGGGACGCTGCTCCTCGTGGAGGATGCTGCTCCTCATGGAGCCCGTCCAGCGCTTTGCTTTCCCCGAGTGGAAAAGCACTCTAAAATTCAATATTTCATGCAAACACTGTGCAGGAGGACTGCAAGAGAAAGGGAAATTTTCCTTCTGGATCACTGGAAATACCTTGCTCGCCAGGCCTGACGAGGAGGTGATGGCCACCGGCTGCAACGGGGATGAGCCGTGCAAATGCCGTGGGTGGGAAACAAAAGCCAGGCTGGCCCAGGCTCTCGGAAATGAAGGATTAACATCATTTGCTCCGGCACGTGAGCTGATGTGCTGAATTAGCAAAGCCAGGCTCAGGGGCAGGCACCGTGTGGCACGCGAGCCGGTGACAACACCGTGACTGCGGCTATTTATAGAAAGGCTGAACGTGGCTCTTCCGCCGGCAGTTTTGCAGAGGGAAAATAACTTCTCGGCTTCTCCATCAAGTTTTTAATGGGGAATATCAATCAACGATGCAACGGCGGAGTCGGAAACAGGGTTGGTGGTTCTGCGCCAGAGAAAGCTGCTGCAGGGGACCACAAGTGAAATGAGTTGTGTCGGGTCAACGTAATACCCGGTGCTGGCTCGCCTGCCTCCCTGGACCCCAGGGGTTTCATTCCCCTTTGGGGGAGCAGAGCCCCAGGGCTGGATCCATCCCCCTCCCCAGCATCAGGGTTGGGTTGCTGCTTGCTCCCCCATGGGATGTCCAAGCAAGCATGGACTGGACTGCCTCGTGCCTCAGTTTCCCCTTCTGCTGCATGGGTGCATGCAATGCAGGGAGCTGGTGGTACAGGAGCTCAGCTAAGCAGGGACCATGCTGGGGGAATGGTGCCTGACCCTACACGCCCAAAAATAAACCCTAAAACCCAAGAAAGGGCCCAAATAAAATTAAACAGAGATGCCACACGATGCAACCAGGGTACGCCCCCGGCGAGGGTCCGCGGGCAGCCCGAGAGCTGGAGCTAGCGGAGCCCTTGGGCTGGCTCCCAGGTTCTCCGAAGGGACTGGAGAAAAGCAAATGAAGCCCCTGAATCCCTAAACAGTAATTTGCAGGATCAAACCACCCTCCAGAGCTGGGCCTGCCTCTCCTTAAAACACCCGCGCTCTCTCAGCCCTCCAAATTTAAAAAAAAAGAAGAGAAAATATGTTTCCCGGTAGGCAAAAATGAGTTTGCTTCTGGGAGGTAGGAATCACCTTTTCCTGGTAATTATGAACAAAGAGCATCATTTACTAAATGCCTGCAAGGTGGCTAATTAGCAGAGAAGTAAGTGTCTAGCAAGTAAGAAGCGTTTTTCCAATGATATAGGGCGGCAGGGTCAGGAAACAACAGAAGCGGAGGATCAGAGGGAGCGCTTGGCTTCAGCATCCACCGCTGTGCAGGGACACAGGGAGGCTCAGCCCGAGGGGCAGCCCTGGATCCACACCCCGAAAAAAATAAGAAGCAGAGGTATTGCATGATTTCGGATTGGAGAAACCGTCTCCCGTGTAGTCCTTATGCTGCAGGGTTGTCCCGTGCCTCGGTTTCCCCACCAGCACCACTAACGCATATGGATGCTGGGGAGATGATGCTGTTGGTGCTGCTCCCACCTGAAGACCATCTGCTCCGAGATATCCCATTCCTCTCCCTGTGAGCACCTCCAGCTTTGCTTATCCCCCTACCCTTCCTGGGGGACACAGATGTCACATCCCCTCCTGTTTGTCCTTCACCCCCCAGGTCTGCCTCAGCGTTACCACGGCAGATGGATTTTGCAGCAGAGCCCCAGCCCTCTGCACTGCCGGGGCCATCCCTATTTAACGGCTTATTTGCTTCCCCTTTCTGCTTCGCCGCATTTCAGCACCTGCAAATATGTCCACCACTTATTTTATATCATTTTTCAGCTCAGCGACAAATATAGCAAAGAGCAGAAGAGCAACACTGACGATCTCTCCATTAACCGGCTTTTAATCCATTTAACACGGGCTGCACAGGGCTGGTGCGGTGCTGGATTTTTATCAGGCTGGGATGCACGATTAAGTCAAATGCCTCACAGAAGTCGAAGTGCATTAAGTCAAGTTATCTTTATCAACTGACCTTGCGATCTAATAATAAAAATACTCCTGAGGTTGCTCGGCAAAAGCAGGCACCAGCATCGCTGCAGGTTTGAGGCAGCAATAAACCCCCGTCCTACCTGCTCTGGGATGGAGAAACACATGCCGTACCCTTGCCTGCATCCCAGGACGTGCTCCTGTCATTCAGCAGCATCACTTTAGCACACGGAGAGGATTTAAATACCCCTCTGGGGAGAAAGAAGCCATGGGAAGGGCTCTTCTCCGGCCCCACGGAGCAGGGACTGCTGAGCCAGGAGGTGCAGGATGCTGGGAGAGGGCAGCATCCCTGGGGAGCCCAGGAGGGGACCAGAGCCCCCCATCCTCAGAGCCGTACACACTGAGGACAAGAGCAGGTGGCAGATGGGGACACCCTGGGCACAAGGGCTGGCAGGAGCTGCTGAGGACATCCTGCAAACCGCTCGGGTCAGGATGCGGCGCTGCCCGTTTGGGATCTCCGGGGATGGGGGGGTACCGGTGAGCACACGAGGGGGGCTGTGGCTGCAATGTGGGATGATTTGGAGGGGACTACATTCCCTCCAGCCTCCCCACCCTCACTGGAGCAAATCGAGGCCATTTCCTACGGAGGATCCCACAGCACCTGTCCGTGAGTCACCGGCTGCCGGTCCCGCTGAATCACCGCACCCCCAGAGCCAGCAGACACCCATCTCCAGCGATGCATGAGCATCCCAAAAAAGCGACCGTACCATCCCCGCATCCCTTCCACAAGCCTCTGGCTGTGGATTCCCAAAGGACCTCGTCGGCTCTAAACCATCCTGACGGCCAGGACTCTCCTTCTCTGGACTTCCCGAGCACCGAACGGCAGAGCAAGGAGAAAGGGAGGAATGAGAGAGAGAACAGGCTACGGAGGGGAAAGCAGACTTGTCCTGTTGGATAAAGCTGGGAATGATGAATATTCAGATGGGGACACCTTCCCATCCCAGAAGGGTGAGGTCTCTGCTCTGCCCTAAGAAAACAACGCCAAAACATTTTGTTCTGGGTGGTTTGAAGGCATTAAAAAGATGAATGAATCCGGGATGCACCAGAGAAAGAGGAACCGTAAATCCTCTCCTCTCTAAATCGCCTTTCTCCAGCTTCATCACATCCCTGAAGCATCACTGATACCCCAGGGGAAAAGCGATGTCCCCAAATCCCCAGGGCAAAGCAAGGACTAAACCTCTTCTTCGCACTCACCATCTTGCCCCTGACCTGGCCGAGCACCCCCGGCTCCCTGCAAAGACTTTTTTTTGCTGGTTTTGACTCTTTTTTTTTACTTTTTCATAAACTCAGTGCGGGTTTTAAGCTCAGGCTGTCAGGAGCATCTGGTGGAGGCAGGAATTAGGGGGGAAAGCGCCAAAGCAACGCTATTTCAGATAGCATTCCCTATCTGATCATAATAATTTGAAGCAGATAAAATCTGACGCCTGGAGGCTGATGGCAACCCTCTAAATGACTTTTTTCCCCCCCTCCCCTTCTTAAATATTCCACTTAAAGGAAACAAGTGTGCGTAATGAAATCAAAACAGCTCAGATTGCCCATTGATGCTGGGATGTAGCTGTTCAACTGCAGCGGGACTTGCTCTGATGGGCATCTCCAGGGCTGGGCAGCACAGCAGCGGATTTGGGCATCTCTGTTTTGGATGATTTCGGCTGCTCTGGGCCCCCTTTTCTATCTGTGAAATGGGAACAGCATCGATTTTCCACCCTGTTAGGGGAAAAAATGGCTAGACTGCTGTTTCCGAAGTGTTCGCATGGCTGGGTGCCTCCACACGCTAAAGGATGCTTAACCATTGTACCATGCAATCAGCACGTTGAAGACCATCAACATGCAGCCAACACCGACATCTGGACCAGTTTTTGGTTCTTTCCTCCCTCACCAAGCAGAGTTGCCCACTCCTATGAGCCCACCATGAACCAGAGAGGGTCTCATGCTGGTCCCCAGTATCTGCAGAGCAACTTGATTGCAACTGCTGGCTGCAAACAGACCTTCCTTCAATCCCGGCAACCCTGACGGAGATTCAGGGTGGATTTCCCCTTGCTTCGTCCTTGCAAGAGCATAGCATGGGACTCTGCATAGACCTACCTTGGCAGACATAGCTTGAAAAAACCTCCTGGGTGCTCCTATGGCTTGTGGAGGCTCTGCTGCAGGTGGTGGGTGGGGTGGTGGGCGCTTGAAGAGCAGGGTTTGACCACACAGCATGGTGGGATAGAATCATAGAATCATAGAATCATTAAGGTTGGAAAAGACCTCTAAGGTCATCTAGTCCAACCGTCAACCCAACCTCCCCATGCCCACTAAACCATGTCCCCAAGCGCCTCATCTACACGTCTTTTAAATCCCTCCAGGGATGGGGACTCCACCACTGCCCTGGGCAGCCTGCGCCAAGGCCTGACCACTCTTGCAGGAAAGAAATTTCTCCTCATGTCCAACCTAAACCTCCCCTGGCACAACTTGAGGCCGTTTCCTCTCGTCCTATCGCTGTTACTTGGGAGAAGAGACCGACCCCCCCTCGCTCCAACCTCCCTTCAGGCAGTTGCAGAGCGCGATGAGGTCTCCCCTCAGCCTCCTCTTCTCCAGGCTGAACACCCCCAGTTCCCTCAGCCGCTCCCCATCAGACTTGTGCTCCAGGCCCTTCCCCAGCTCCGTTGCCCTTCTCTGGACACGCTCCAGCCCCTCAATGTCCTTCTTGTCATGAGGGGCCCAAAACTGAACCCAGGATTCGAGGTGCGGCCTCACCAGTGCCCAGTACAGGGGCACGATCCCCTCCCTGCTCCTGCTGGCCACACCAGTGCTGATACAGGCCAGGATGCCGTTGGCCTTCTTGGCCACCTGGGCACGCTGCCGGCTCGTGTTCAGCCGCTGTCGACCAGCCCCCCCAGGTCCTTCTCCTCTGGGCACTTTCCAGCCGCTCTTCCCCAAGCCTGGAGCGGTGCCTGGGGCTGTTGTGGCCCAAGTGCAGGACCCGGCACTTGGCCTTGTTGAACCTCATCCATTGGCCTCAGTCCATAGGCCTCGGATGCAGAGGTCCTTCCAGATCAGCCCTCTGGTACTGATGCTTTTCAGCTGTCCTCTGCATGAGGAAGGAGAGAAGGTACCAGTGAAGGTCTGTGTCTACCTCTACATAGAGCAGGTAGAATCATGGATAATTAATTCAGGGAACAAACCAAACACTTGAGGGGGAAAAAAAAGTATTTGGGTTGATCTGAAACAAAAACTTTTGCAGAAAGCTTCTGCAAAATTGAAAAGCAAAAAATGGGCTGAGGACAAGCAGAGATATTTTCTTTGCCTCAGGGTGATGGGTGTTTCTTTGCCCCAACGTGGCATGTGCTATTTCAGACTTTTATATCCTCTATTTAGATTCATTTTTAAATTAAAAAAAAAAAATTGAAAGGAAAAAGTCAAACTGGCTGTTTTTTGAAATCAGCAATGTGCCAGAATGGCAGAAACAAAACACTTCATTAAAAAGAAAACAAAAAGGCAAGATGAAAGATCTCAGAAATTCCTCCTTCACTTCCCCCAAGGGTGAAGGTTGACCCAATGCTCCCCACACCCCTTAAACACCAATGCCCACATATTGTATTCATGGAAAAAGCCCCATGGATGCCCACGACCAGGCTTTTCTGAGCATCTGTCCCCAGGATGGGACCTGGCTGGTGGAACCACTGCAAGGATGGACACCCAAGCAACTCCCAGATTCTGCTCCTTGGTCCATATGGTCCCTCTAAATGGTGCCACCTCCATCCAAGCTCAGGTTTGCAGGGTCCTCACAGTGAACAATGTCAAGGCCCTCTTAAGAAGAACCCAGGACATCATCTCTGCTTTATTTTGGGGTAAACACGGAGGAAGTCCCCTACCCTGGAGCAGGGAGCAGCTCCTCCACGCATTGGGTTTGGCAGCTGGGAGGGACCTTGCTCCTCCCGGGGATGCCATCTGCATCTCATCGTCTCCCTTGTTTATCGGTGAGTTTACTCTGGGAAATCTAATCACCATTTTGGAGTTAATCCCTCTAACAAACCCTTGCAAATGCCTTCATCCAGAAGTTTATTAATATTAGCTCCTCTCGAGCAGAAGTGAATTAAGTGCCTTTACCTCCCATTTGGCTTTTTGTTCCTCCTCTCCTTGCCGCTGTTAATGGGAGCAATTCAATTAAGGAACAAACGACTTCCCTATAAAAACCCTCCTTTGCCGCCTCCCTCCTCCTTTCGCTCAAGGACTAATAATGTTTAACTGGGGAAATGAGCTCGGCTGGTGGTCCTGGTGGGGGCGAGGAGAAGCCCTGGTGGCCTCTGGGCATGGGGCAGAGGGGCTCAGCTCATCCCAGGGGATGGGGATGCTTGGCTGGGAACCCCCAGCACCCCATGATTTGCTGGTGGAAGGTCTCCCAGACCTGAAGTGGCTGCCTCAGTGCCCAGCTGATGCCATCCTGCTTGGTTCATGGAGAGGAGAACCCTCAAAGGCTGCACCAAATTAGGACTACAGATAGCAAGCAATGCTCTCCAGCTGCCCAGCCTCTTGCTGGTGCTCAAAAAAGCCCTGAGATCTCTTCAATCTTCATGCAAAACCACATGAATCTCAGCAGTTGCTGCTGCAGGTCCACCACAGGTTGGCACCAGCTGAGGTGGAGAGCTCGGGACCCGCATCCAGCACCATGCAACTGGGGAGAGGGGATAAAAACAGCAGCAAGGCTTGAAAACAGGACAACAAGCTATGGGTGTAGCCTGAACCCTACATACAAAAGTGCAAACCCCCTCCAAGAGAGTTCTAAGGGTTCCCCGAGGGGTCCAAGCCCCTCTCCAAGGGGTCCAAGCTTGCCTTTGCTAACTCCAGCTCTGAGCATCACCCCAGTCCCTGCCGAGCAGCGCTGGAAGAGGAGGTTCAGCCCACCCAGGGAGCGGTGCCACCCGTCAGCTCGGCTCCATCGCAAAGGCCACGGCATTTCCTGGCTGTCAGAAAGGATTTGTTCAGCGCTGCATGGTCCCTCCTCCACCTCCTGCGGTGACAGAGCAGCTCTTCTCCTAAACCTGGGGTTAGCCTGGGAAAGGAGGTTGCATCTCTCTGTCCAGTCCAGGCTCCTTCCATACATTTGGCTTGTACCCGTCTGCATCAGTGGCAGGAGGACATGATGGACCAGAGGTGCTCAGCCACGAGCTGAGGTGCCACCTGCAAGGAGAAGACACATGTGAGCAGGGACAGGGAGAAGATCCAGGACACAGAACACGCATCAGCCTGGGAGAGCTGGCTCGGGGAGGCACGTTAAACACCAACTCCCCTGATATCTGCCCATCATCTCCCCCAGACCTCCTGCTGATGTTGGGGGGCAGCCAGACCCTGCGACCCCCTCCCTTTGGGGTACCCCATTTGCCGGCCAAGCTCTGCCTCTGCCACTGCTGCTCCAGCACAGACTGAGACCCCAGAGGCTGCACCGCTGAAGCTTTTTAATGATGAGCTGATGTGAGAAAAAGTCATGGCGTGGTCTGGGGTGATCTCTTGATGTGCCCTGCTCGCACATGGGACCCAGCAATGGAGACCATCCCCATGCTTTCACCCACATTTTCCTACAGTTTTCCCTCCAAAATACCCCCTTTTCCAGCCCTCCGAGTCTTTCTCGCAGTGCTCTCCTGCCTTGCCCAGGGATGTATTGAGCAGCATCCCCCTGCCCTGATGGCCAGCAAGGGAGGATGAGGGATGGGCACCCAGCCTCGCAGGTGGCCACGTTTCAGCAGCGGGAGGAGGGATACAGGAATCCCTTCGGGAAGAAACGTGCTACTGAAATGTCAGCGGCAGTAACTGTAGTGGAAGAGATGGGTTTGTCGGGCGGAGCATGGTTCAGATCAGGACTGATCCCTTTGGGTGTTTGACAAGAGCGTTTCAACTCAAGCAAAGCTCTGTCCCCAGTGTCAGGACTGGTGGCCCTGGGTGGATTTTGGCCTGGCAGAGGGACAGAGATCATACTGCCTGTGAGGAAAGGGCTGTGGGATGCTCTGGCACGGGCCATGTCACCTGGACCAATCTATCTTTAGGCAGGAGGGAAGGCAGAGCCGCACAGCTCCATCTCCAGCTTAGTCTGTCTTGTTGACCAGGGACTGTGCCTCTTCTCAGAGCCACTGGAAAGCCTCCAAGACAGGGCTGCAGCAAAGGCGGAGCTGCTTTAAAAAGATCTCCACAAAGCAAAGCGGATTGAGAGTGTCAGGGGTGAAAAAGGTTTCATTCCCTCTCTCTGCTTCTTTAGATCCCCCAGGAGACACAGTCACAGGAGTCACATCATCACCAGGACCTGCACCTGGGTCTCCTCCAGACCCACGTTCCTTCTAGCCTGTTAAGTTTGGTCCCTGGAGTTACCCACAAGCAGGGGGGTCCCATCTTTATCCCATCAGGGTGGTCACATCCAGCCCGTGCCCCTGGAAAGTCAGGTCTCACCTCAGCAGGGTGATGGAGCAGTAGGTGTGCTCACCCAGGCACGGCTGCACGGGGGTCATCACCTGAAGAACAGCAAAAGTTTGAGACGAATACATCAACAAGCATACGATGGCACCCTTGGGGGGATGGGAAAGGGACTGTCCCCCCTTCTGAGGCCGAAAACAGAAAAAAGCCCCAGGGATGAAGCTCTCCGCATCAACGTTTTCTTCTCCCATGCAAGGGGAAGACACCAAGCTGCTCCACAGGACGTGTAACACAGCTAACAGCCCCCCTTCGCACCTCCTCGGGCTTCGCTGAAGGGATGGCTGCTCATTAGTGAGTGGCACTAATTAAGAGGAATGAATCTAATTTGCAAGAGCAGAGTGAACAGCCTCCACCTGCTCCCCTTTGCGAGCAGCTTCGCAGGGGACTATTCAGCCGCTAGACCATGTTGAGGGCAGTAAATGCTGGACACAAGCATGTCCCACCCGGGATGAGGAAGGTCCTCTGGGGAACACAGGCGTTTTTAGATCCAGATCACAGAAGTTTCAGTAGAAATCAGATTTTTTTTTTTTTTTTTAATGGCACATTCACAGAAAAGCACAGTTGAAAGTATTTCCAAACCTCAATGTGCCTGCCTTTGATTTCTTCAAAACAAAAATCAGGTTTCCACAGATAAATTAATTTCTTTTTAATGAAGAGTTCCTTGTCAGGTCCTCTGACGCCTGCTGACCCAAAATGGAAACATTAAAAAAAATTTTTTTTGCTCCCAAAATATTCAGTCCACATTGACCCAAATTTGGAGCTTTTTTATTATTATTTTTGACTCCAGACAGAGAATGGAAGAAGCAGCCACTCTCCCATCACTGGAGGACACCCAACCGATGCTATCAAGCATTGTGAGAACAGGAACATTATGAAACACCCAGGTGGGATCCGCAGTTCCTGCCTCCGAAGGAGGCCAAGAGGACATGTGGAGGCTTGCAAGCAGCAAACCAAGAGCATGGAGATGCTCTTTCTATGTTTAAAAACTAATTTCTGGCTTTCAGCATGTCCTGCCACAGGGATGCTGGAGGTTGACTTAATGCTTAAAAGCCCCTCAAGATCTCTTCTCCCTGAGCTGGTGAAGCCCCTTTTCACCCAAAGCCCATTTTGTCCTCCAGAGCATCCTGCAGCAAGGAGTCCCACAAGTGAGCTGCCCATTGCAATGAAATAGCATTAAAAAATCAGGTGATTTGGGTTTTTTAATTGATTAAAAGACATTAACCAAATTATATAGGACAAGCTTGGCCTTGGGCCTGCCAGGGAGCTTGGCAAGACCTGGCTTGCAGATGCAAATGAGGAAGGAGGAGAGAGCTGAGCCACCAGCAGTTCCTCGAAGCTCCAGATTTCACCTTTAATGTATTTCAGCGCATGATTCAAGCACATTATCTGCATGAAATGCTGCATTAGCATCAAAATGAGGGGAGTTCTGCTCAATATATTAAAGTGTCTCTGATGGGTTTGAAGGTAGCTTAGGCAAGAGAGGCATTAAGGAAGTAAATGCCACATTTGTATTCAAAAGAGCTTTCTTTTTTTCATTTAAAGCCATTGATGTAAGAAGTGGTGCTTAAGACGGGCTTATAAAAGCAAGAGAGCATCTTTGCTATGAGACAAAAAGCTGTGTTTATGGTGAATGGTAAAGAAAAACAAGTAGCCCATTTAGAAAATATATTTCTTTGGGGTTTTGGCACATCAGCTGGAGGAGAGGAGGGCTGGCAGGGACGGGGCCTTCGGGTGGCATCGCTGCTGAGAGCCATTTTCTTCCCCAATATCTCCCGTGATGCCTTTTTTTGGTTCAAGCCTGGAATTACAAATAGCTTTTCCAGGCTGGCCACCCCTACCATCCTTTTTCTTGGGGAGAAAAAAAAAAAGAAAAAAAAAAGGGGAGATTTATTGACCCAACTGCCTGGCAAACACACAGTTTGCCTTTTTCTGCTAAATTTCAAGGGGAAAAAAAAAGCCTATTTAGGCATTTTAATTTTTTTTTTTTTTTAATTTGGATGGCTTTCAGCTTGACAAAACAGTTTCAAACTTTTCATTTGAACATCAAAAGTTAAAGTCCTGTCAAAGCAAACAGCACCAACGTATCTGCTACGACAATTTCGATGGGTTTGTTCACCAAGAATTTTAAAAAATGGTAATTCTGCTTTAGAATATTCTTTATAGCTTTATGCCACTCAACCAAAAAAAAAAGTCTGTTTTTTAGCCTGTTCTGAGAAAAGCAGTTTTTGCCCCAAAAATCAGACTTCACACCACAGTCCTGTTTAGACCATGATGAATTTTCACTTGCTCTGTCAATGCTGGACAAGGAGCATTTTAGCTAAAAAAAAAAAAAACCAAACAGGATTTCTGCTGAATTTGGGGGATCAAACCAATTTAGTTTCATTATCTGAAGCAAACAGAAACTGCACTGAAAGCTCAGGGTGAGCATTAACTGGCTTCATCCATCTTTGCCACCTCCAAGGGCAATTAATAATCCCTTGTCTTTCCAAATGGAGAAAGTGAGGGGTTAAATTAATTGCTTCTGACCACTTAATGAGTCAGGGAGAGACCCTGGGAAGCTTGTCGCGCCACTGCCTGCAAATCAGCCGGGCGAAAAATATACTTTTCTTGGCCGAGGTGCATCGCTTATGGAAATATTTATGCCTTGGAGCTGGCACGGGTGCCATCAACCCCCAGACGTGGGGCAGTCGGAGCTCGTCACCCTGTGAAATTCAACCACGTGTGGCTTCCCCGGCCATTGGGGTGAATTAAATAAATCAGAATCTTCGTTCCAAGAGGGGCTGCCAGCAGCACTGGGAAATTTTGGGGTTGTCCAGCACAGAGCACAACTGAGCCTGGGTAGATACCAGGACCTCCCACGACCACGCTACTGACATGTCACCCATGTCATCCCTCCCTGGAGAGCCATGCCGAGAGGAAAGCACACTGGGGAAAAAAGCTGGACATGTTGCAAATCTTAATAAATTAACAGGCCCTTCCTGCCAACGGCACTAAATCACAGCCTGGAGGATGGTCTTTTTCATTACTCAGCCTCCAGCCTTCCTCCCTGCATCGCACTCTTCCTCCATCACCCTAAAGAGCAAAACTGGGCATCTTGGGGACATCCCAGCTCCCCCAACCACAAGCTGTCCCAGCGGACACCCAGCCCATGGAGCATCCCCCAAGTCCCTGGAGCACCCCCAGCCCACCCACGAGGACGGGGGTGTTGGCTGAAAAGCATCACCCGGTTTGGGGGGCAGACCCTGCTCCCACCCAGGTATCTCCCACTCCCAACTTTCTTTCCCATCGCAGCTCGTTTTCTCCCTCCTCTCCGCAGCGGGTTGTCATGTCACAGAAGAAGGGAAGGAAACAATGCAGAGGAAATTGATAAGCATGGCCTGAAACCCAGAGAAAGGGAACATTTGCCTGGGAGAAGCTGTGATTAGATGTGTGTGTGTGTGTGTGTGTGTGTCCTTTGCCAGCACTCCTAAAAATAGAGCTTGGCTGCACAGACTGTCACACGCATGCAGACATGCTCTCGCTGAAGCTATATTTACCCGTCTCAGACAGCCAGATTCCCATATGAGCCATATGTCCCCCCCCCAGCACTGGCATGCAGGGTTCACGCAGCTGGGAAGGGACCACAGTGGTGGTGAGGGACCTCCCCGAGCATCCCTGGGAGCTTAGGGGGCAGGGAAAGAAATGGGGTGGGGAGTACAAAAGTGGGGAAATTAATTTCTGGAAGGTCCTTGAGACCATCGAGAAAAGCAAAGATCTCGATTTGGAGACACGCACATGGGACAAACATCAGATGGCCAGCAGGCTCCTGGTCCTACCCCTCTGCACAGCTCCCAGAAAAGAAGCCCCAAAAGAGGTACTTATCCCTCAAACCCATCTTCCCATCTCTCTCCAAAAGCGCAAGTGCTCCTGGCCCAAAAGCAAGCGCTCATGGCCAAGTCCTCCAAGCCCGATATCTGGACAGCACAAATATCTACAGCCATGGGCTGAAGAAGGTTCAGAGTAAGCTCCAGTGCTGCTTCAATTCATGAGACCACTGCTCAGTGCCGTCAGCAGCGATGCTGCATTCGTGGGTCTGGGCATCAATAGGTTTGGAAGGAGGAAGGTCCCACAGCTGCTTATCGGAGAAAGAAAAACTGGAGCACGACCTACATTGCCGCTGGAAGCCAGCTCCTCCGCCCCCCGCCATGCTCGTTAGCCTCGTGATAAAGTGGGGATTGTTTAAAGGGACAAAATTGAGGCCTTTTAGTCATATTCATGAGATTTCTGAAGAGAATATTTGGAGACTGAGGTATTATTATCTACATATGTCTTCACAGAGGTTGCGCGCAATTAGCATTATTCAGAGATATGCAATTAGCATTATCTAGAGATATGTATTTCGGGTGAGAAAATAATTGTTTTTCTTCCCAAAGAGGTTGTTTTGTGCACAGTTTTCTCAGCTCTGAGCTTTTTGGTCCAATTGGAAATTGGACAAGTGCCATTTGCCCCAGCTTGCCCCTGGAAACAGAGTGGCCAACAGCAAGGGATGGTTCTGCAACCGCAGCTGTTAATTGGTGAATTTTGGACAACCTTGAAGTGCCTGCAGATCCAACGGGCACCCACACAGCAAACTGGCCCAATGCCACCTGCAGCGTCATTCCCTGGTGGCCAACGCCACATCCCAGCAGCTCCGCTCCCCATCCTGCCCAGTGCAGAGCATCTGCCCTGATCCTGCGCCATCCCCAGGAAAACGAGTCATCTCCAGATCAAGGACCTGAGTCACAGCTTTGGTTGCAAACTTTCCCCCTCCAAAGCTTGGGGTGATGCTTGGGTGGACCCAGGCTGCAGATGGGTCCCCATGGGGGGAGCCCGGGATGGCATCTCCAAGGGGGTGGCACATGGCTTCATTTTTATGGCCTTTTGGCAAAACAAAATGATCTTCCCACACACAGAGAGTGGCAACCACCTTCTGGGACTTGTCTTTATTTTTCAACTCAAATACCCTGTTTAATCAGCTGGTTGTAATATCACCTTGTGAAATGCAATTAAGAGAGGGTGAGAGGTCAGCTCCATCCCGTTATTAAAATGTGGAAGCACAGGGTGGCTTGCTCTGAGCATGCAGGTTTGGGTGTCTGGGCACACAGGAGCACTTGTGCTCACCAACCTCAGAGCACATCGAAAGTGGCAGCAGAAGAGACTCCCCAACAGGGAAAGATCCATTAGGTTCACTGTGCTAACAGCCACTGGTTTTGATAGTAAGCTGCTGCAGCCTAAATCATGCCAATAGACACTAAAAAAAACCCACCAGCTTTGATTTAGCTTGGTGAAGATCTGAGCTGTATGTAAAGAGGCATTTCGTAAATTGGGAATTTGAGGGTCATCTAGTGAGGACAGCTCCATAAATCCAGTCCCTTTTTCCCCCCTCTAGCTTTAAGTTTAAAAGCCTAGGCAAAGGCAAGGTCTACACCTACCCAGACGCTCACAGCATGACTTTACTGCCTGCGGGAGTTGTCCTCAACATGGGGACTCCAGACACAATCGTTCGCTCACCACCACGCTGCAAACACCACTCACCTCGCTCCAGGTAGGTCCTTTCCCCATTGCTGACAATTTGGTCACCGTATCCGTAGGGTCCTTTGGACTGAATCCAACTGGTCGCTGGAGACGTTAACACCCTCAGGAGCAGACTAAATCCAGCAAGTAATGTTTCACAGAGCTTTTTAGGCAAGATGAAGGGTGTTGGGTGCCTGACTTAAAATTGCTTGAAGGCACCAGTTGCTTGGACATAGGGGAGCACCTTGACATAGCTGGTGACTTGACCTGGGATGGGACTGTAGAGCATGGCCCAGAAGCCCCCCCGCTCATAGTCATGCGATGCTGTGGGAGCACTCATCCCCAGATCCTCCCCCCACCCTCCTGGGAGGCAGGTTAACCTAACGACACAAGCACACAGAAACCACACCGCAAGGGTAGACATGGGCTGATGGTCAAAGCCAAGAGCAGACCCCAATGTCCTGACCCCACCATGGGCTCTGGGGGCAGCCAGGCATCGCTGGCACACCTAGCCCAGCTTCTTAGCTCAGAGAGACCACAGGAGCCACCACACCGTCCTGCTGTTTCTTTCAGAAAGAGCCAAGCCCTGCAAAACCACATCATTTGTCACCAGCAGTGCTTGCTCCAGGGCATTCCATGCCAGGTGGCTCCATGTGTCCCCGGTGTCACTCCCCACTCTCCCTTGCTGCAGCTGAGGACCTTTACAAGTAATCATAGAATCATAGAATCACTAAGGTTGGAAAAGACCTCCAAGATCATCAAGTCCAACCATCAACCCAACCCCCCCAAGCCCACTAAACCATGTCCCCAAGCACCTCATCTACACGTCTTTTAAATACCTCCAGGGATGATCTCCCCTCAGCCTCCTCTTCTCCAGGCTGAACACCCCCAGTTCCCTCAGCCGCTCCCCATCAGACTTGTGCTCCAGGCCCTTCCCCAGCTCCGTTGCCCTTCTCTGGACACGCTCCAGCCCCTCAATGTCCTTCTTGTCGTGAGGGGCCCAAAACTGAACCCAGGATTCGAGGTGCGGCCTCACCAGTGCCCAGTACAGGGGCACAATCCCCTCCCTGCTCCTGCTGGCCACACCAGTGCTGATACAGGCCAGGATGCCATTGGCCTTCTTGGCCACCTGGGCACGCTGCCGGCTCGTGTTCAGCCGCTGTCGACGAGCCCCCCCAGGTCCTTCTCCTCTGGGCACTTTCCAGCCGCTCTTCCCCAAGCCTGGAGCGTTGCCTGGGGTTGTTGTGGCCCAAGGGCAGGACCCGGCACTTGGCCTTGTTGAACCTCCTCCATTGGCCTCGGCCCATCGATCCAGCCTGTCCAGGTCCCTCTGCAGAGCCTCCTGCCCTCCAGCAGATCAACACTCCCGCCCAGCTTGGTGTCATCTGCAAACTGACTGAGGGAGCACTCGATCCCCTCGTCCAGATCATTGATAAAGATATTGAACAGGACCGGCCCCAAAACTGAGCCCTGGGGAACACCGCTCGTGACCAGCCGCCAACTGGTCCACTCCAATCTGGAAAGTTCCACTCCAATCTGCTTGAACAAGTTGGCCTCCTCAATGCCACCGCGGAGGGCAACAGATGAGAAAGGGTGGAGGAGCTGCATGGAAAACACCTGCTCCTCACCTAGAAATGCAAACAGGCTGCCTGGGTGCTCTAAAAACATCTGAAATTGGGAATCCTGACATTGCATCTATCAGTGGTGCAACCAGCACCAGCTTCCAAAACATTGTGGCAATCTCGAGAGAGGAGCCAAGGACCCCAGAGCCTCACGTTAAGTGAGGAAGACTTTCCAAGGGCTGGTGGCCCAGGGTGAAGGGTTGGTTGCAGTGGATGGAGGCCAGAGGTAAGCACCAGGACGAGCTCACCCCTGCTGCAAGAGGAACTCGCCGGCAGCTCCAGGTTGGGCAGGCGCTCGCTCGGCTGCACGCAGATGGCTCCGCATCCATCCTCGGGGCTGTTAAACCCCTTCATTTCCCCAGCAAGAGCATCACTTAAGTGCAAGCTACAGCAAAGCCACAAGTGGAGCTAATGCACAAATTATATTTCAAAAGCACTTCTCCCCAGCGCCGGCTATGCAATACAGGGAAATTGCCGTAATAAAAAGCCATCCTCTCCAGATGCGAAAGGCGGTGAGAGGGGCAGGAGGGAGCGGGGGGCCTCACTGCGAGGTCAGCAGCAGGGCAGCCCTTTGGGATGGGATTAGGCAGCATCCCTCACCTCCAAGTACAAGGTGATGCTCCCCCAGGCACACAGCCAGCACAGGGTTTTCCCAGCACAATTGCTGAGACATGAAGATGCAAAACTCTCTGGACAGGAAGGAGCCAAGGGTGAAGAACCCATGCTATAAAAAAAAAAAGGTGCAGGTCCTGTTCCTTTACCAAAAGCCTCCAGGGTGGGCTCCGGGGCAGCATCCCCAGGGCACGGTGACCACAGTTTCCTCTTTAGCCTCTTTCTGTGGTGGGCTTTCTAAATCTGAGGGAAAGCATCTGATGGTGCAGGTCATCCTTAAGGCTCTATAGTCACAGACGGAACATCTTCAATCAGTGACAAACCAGCAGCAAGCCCAGACTCACCAAGTCTAAGAGGAGAAACCTGCTGCCAGGCCCTTCGTGCTGAACCCAGGCACTCCAAAGCAGGGTTGTCCCAACGAGTCATTTATAAATGAGCAATAAAAAAACCCCATTATTCATGCAAATTATTAGAAGAGTAATTTCCAAGGGCAGAGTGCACTGCTAGTAACACTCAGCATCCACTTTTCACAACAAGGTGCAAAACCTGCTTGAAACAAATTGTTCCAGCCAGGAGCCTGAGATGAGAAGGTGCAGGGGGAGACACCCCAACCCCTTGCCCTTGCATGGCCGTGATGCCTCACTGCTGACCACCATGCCCAGCCACAGAAGGTACAAACCACCATGGCCCTTCTACATATGATGTCCCTAGTCTGGAGCATCATCCTTCCAGCAGAGCCAGCCCTGGGAGCACCTGGAAAGGAAACCAAGCTGAGGAACCCCTAATGCCAACTCACCCCAGGTGGGCACCCACAAAGGTCACTTTGCAGGCTGGGGGTAATTGAGAGGCTTCAGGGACCTGTCACCCATGCTGATAATACCCCTCTTGACCCTGGTTACACACTAAAACTTGTCATCTTTGGCAAGAACAACCCCACAACCCCAACTTCTGACAAATTACCTAGTCCTCGGGAGGGTCTCACCCTGCAGCTCCCCCTCAAGCAAGGCTGAAGCATCATCAATCTGACCCACAATTTGATAAGATCAGGCTGATTCTCATTTGGGGTAATTTCAGCCCAGAATTGGACACATCAGTCTACAAATTGTCAAGACAATCAGTAGCTGGGTAGAAATGAGAGAGTAACCCCTGGAAGAAAAGCCAGTCTGGAGCTGGCTGCCAGCCACCCACAACCATCCACCCACCCAGGGTTGGGGAGAAGATACAGGAGCCCCAAAACCAGCCCCAAAAGCCCCATATTTGCTTTTTTTTTGTGCCCACGCACCACATTCTGCTCCACACGTAGAAGCCACGGCTGCAAGAGGCCAAAAGCAGCTCCCTGCCCTGATTGCTGCTGCTTCCAGCGAAGCAATGTTGAAACTCCAGGAAGCAGAGGGGAGGGTCAAACAGCATCACCGCTGTTAATCAGAAAGCCCCCGCTCCTCTTCACCCTGCTCTCAGCTCCCATTGCCATGCAACCCCTCTGATTTGGGGATTGCTCTGCAATCACAGCTGAGAGTCAGAGAGATGTTGGGAGGATGCAGAAGGCAGCTGCAGCAGCTCTCCCACTCCCAGCACCTTCCCAGTAGCCCAGCAAAGGAGCCCTAACCCTTTTGGCTGCCCCCATAACACATGGGATCCCTCCAACCCATCCTTGCAGCATTCAGAGACTGTGCTGGGATCCTCATCCATGAATCCAAAAAAAAAAGCCTGGAAAACACAACATGGATGGACTCCCAGGATGCAGGACACAAACCACTCAACATTTTGGCAAAGTCTCCTAAGACTCAAGAGGTGGAGGAGACCAACTCAGCCAGGGCTTGGCAGAGCAGAGCTGCCCAGCTGCAAGAACAACTGAAGACCCCTCCAGAGGCAAACCCACCCTCTGCTCAGCCCCATGGGGAACAGGATCAGGTCAGCCCTTTGCCCCATGGGTTAAGGTAAGGCCAGTAGGAGAACCCAGATAAATCCTGCAGGACTTTACACATGGGGAAACACCTGGTGAAGAAGCCACCAGGGAGCCCAGGCACATATCAACCAGGTCCTGCAAAAAGTATCAGGGAACTGATAGATAACCTCTGATAAAAGCTGCTTTAATTTTGTGTTGGATCCTCCACCCAGCTCATGCTTCCAAACTCGTTAGCCGCCGTCCCATTCTTCCCTGACAGCAGGATCGCTAATTTTGCACATCCCAAAATAATATTTGCCAAGCAGCACTCCTCGCTATGATTAAAACAATATCGGGCACTAAAAATATACAGCTCCTGGGGGAATCCTGCCTGCCCAAGACAACAAACTATTTAAGACACACCAAGGAAGAGCTTGTTTCCAATTAAAGGGGAAGCTGGTCCATGCTCTGCAATGGGGAGCTCAGGAGGGATGAAGGCAACAAGGGAAAAACAGAGGATGAGGGAGGGATGGCAAGGGATGGAAGAGGTTGTTTCAAGCATGAGAAACCAGTGATAGGAGATCCAAGGCTGGGAAAGTGGACATCTACCAGCAATGAAGCCCAACATCTGAAGATGACCACAAGTACCATCTCAGTACCCTCCTGTATGGCTCCTGCCTGCAGGAGCTCCCATCGTTGGTCAAATCATCTTCCCAAACAGGTTACACTACTAGTAGCTCCTGCCAGCTAACAGACAAGATATCCGTGTGTAAGCGGTTCGTTGTTCAACCAGCCCCCATAGCCAGATACAATTCATCAAGGCAAATATTTGCATTTTTATTCCACCAACTAGCAAGTGAATTATCAGGCAATACCCGCTCCCAGTCCTCAGAAGCGAGGAAGCATCCCTGAGAGCATCTCCATCGCAGTGGCTTTACGTTTACCAGTCCATCCATCCTCTGTACATTTTCTCCCCATTTCCAACACAAATAAATTCCCCGTCAGGTTTTCCCCATTTGTTCTTGTGCCAATATTGTCTTTTGGCTTAACCTCTCCCCAGTCCCTTGGTCCTCTTCCTCCCCAGGGCACTGCCCGGTGCCTGTGGGCTGCACAACCTCCTTGGAGCCAGTGTTTTGTTTCTGGGCCAATGTCACCCAAGAGCTGCAAAGCCCCGTGCCCTTCCCCAGCTAAATAATTAATAATCACTTCTCTGATCCTATGATTAGCATGGCCAGCAGCCAAGGTCATCCCACAGAGCGCTTCCTGGCAGAGATCAGCCTCTGATGGATGCCCCATCACCTTCAACAGTCCAGAAAAGGGCAAAGACCTTCTCGGTAGATCCTGGGGCAGGTCCCTGCAGAGCAGCCCCCACTGCGAGCTCTGGTTTTGAACTCGGCCTGCTCACCGCTCCCTTTCATCTCCCTTCATTAATCTTTCTCCTTTGCTTTTGAACGTAATTAATACCTCCCTGATCAAAAGCCCCAGGGCAAGGAGGGCTTTAATAATTCTTGTTTCACCACGTGTTCCCATTAAAGGAGGGCTTGGGCAGAGGGGAGGAATGAGACCTCATTTGGAGCTTCAAAACCGCAGTGGTTTCCCCTCCCTCTGCCCCATCCTCACGGTCTCTCTGCCAGGACTATAAAAGTCAGAGCACACCGTGTCCCACTTCTCTGTCACCCAAGCAGAGGTTCTCCAGGGGACTCAGGACCTACGTGATGGCTGCTTAAGCCAAACACCCATCTAACCCACCAGCAGCACCCAGAGGAGGAGAGGACCAGGGCAAGCAGATGGAAATTAGGAAAAAACTTTGGACATTAGGAAAAAATTCTTTCCTGAAAGAGTGGTCAGGCCTTGGCACAGGCTGCCCAGGGCAGTGGTGGAGTCCCCCTCCCTGGAGGGATTTAAAAGACGTGTAGATGAGGTGCTCAGGGACATGGTTTACTGGGCATGGGGGGGTTGGGTTGATGGTTAGACTCGATCTTACAGGTCTTTTCACACCTTAATGATTCTATGATTCTATATTTTCTCCCAGCACCTTCCCACCACCCAGGTGCCGTCACCTCACTCCTGAGCCAGAGCAGGACTGTGTCCTACATAACCTCACTGCACTTCCACATCCAGCTCTGACCTACCACCAATTCTTGTCACTTAGCATCAAACTCAAGCCCAAGCTTTGAGAAACCCTAATCCCCTCCCAAAACCCTTATAACTTAATCAACAGCTTTGCTGCTAGGCCACTTGATCCACAATCAAATAATCCAAGAGCTACATGATCAAAAACTCCTGTTTAACCTCCCCATTGCCACAGACCCCCAGCAGATATCCCGTAAGGTCTTAACTGGCTCATGGGGCTGTGGAAAGCAACCATGATTGCCGAGATCAGGGGAAGAGCACAGGGCGGGAGGTGGTTTCTGGGACGATTGAGAGCATCGGGCACCCACAAAGCCCAGCTTGGTCCATCCATTGCAGCACAGACCCTCTATGGACCATCAGATGCTTGCAAGGGCCGCAAAGCATCGCATGATGTCTCTTCTGCTGGCCACGTGCCTCTCAATGACCAAAACCAGCCACCCTTCACCTCCCCAGGACGAGCCAGAGCCGAGCTGCAGCCCAACACACCAGGAAGAAGGTCTTGATCCAAGCTCCAAGGGTTTCCAGAGCCCCAGCCCCTCCTCGCACAGGGCAAAACACCATTTCCCCAGGCAGGTTGGGAAAGGAGATGCTGATCTTACGTTTTCTTCTGTCAGCAAGCAGTTTTCAATTTTGCTGAGAAGGAAAAAAAAAAAACAAAACCACCATCCAAAGCATGTTCAGCCCCGGCCAGATACACCTTCCCCTGAGACATGTGAATTTTGATAAAAGCACGTTGCCCGCACACAGCATCCCCTGCCGCACCACCCTTCTCCCCCTCCTGCTTCCCCTGCAACTCAAAGGCAAAAAGAAACCAGAGATTTTTTTACATCAGGGGTTGCTTTTTGGGCTCACCAGAGCTTTGCTAACCTGCTCGTGTCCCAGCTTTTGCATCAGCCAGGACGGCAGCATGTCCCACGCAGGGACCCGCCGACACCAGAGCCAAGGTCACTACACCCAGGTGACGTTACCCAGCAGGCGCATCCAAGGGGTTGGCTTTGCTCCCTGGCACCATCAGCCTGGCCAGACCTTGCAAAGTCACATCAGGTGACATTTTCCAAAGAATTTAACTCGCCCTGATAAAAAGCCGGCTAAAAAATCCTCCTGTCTGTACATATCCCTGCTGGGAAATACTATTCTGGGGGGGAACAGGCTGTTTTTACTGGCATTTATTAGTGGGAAGAAAAGGGAACAAGCTCTTTCCCAAGGTAGGAACCCCATGAGAAGATTATTTCCTTTGAAAAAGCATTTGGTTCAGCTCTATTTTTTATTTTGTGCTGCAGCAGGCACGATGATACACATCTGTTCAAAGGCAAAAGGAGAACGCAATACGCTGATCTGCTTGGACAACCCCAAGTCATCCCGTCCCCCCCCTCCCCATCGTGGTTCAGCTTTCCTCTTGACAAAAACATTGGCTTTTATTCCACCTGCGAACAAGAAGGAAACCAAGCAGCTGAACACCTCGCCATGCCGAACCCTGGAAGCCCTCAGGCATTTTGGGAACAAGCCTCTACCCCGCAAAACATGGATTTTTTTTTTTTTTCTCCTTTTCATCCTTGCAGCAAACAGGAGAAAGATGCACACTTCAGGGTAAAGAGCAGGGAAAAGCCTGAAGCTTCTTGGGTCAGGGAAGCTAAAAAAACCCAAATATAATCTCATTTCAGAATGTTTTCCCAACCTGCCCCTTGCCTAGAGCTGCTGCAGATGCAAATCACAGCCCCCGACTCGGGCAGGCCAGCCCCACAGCCACCCTGAGCAACTGGAAAACATAGCTGAGGAGCAAAGCTTTTGTTTGCCTTGCCTTAGTCTTGTGCTGGTAACGTAAGAGGGTGGGAACGGGGTGATCTTCCACCTTGGGGGTGTCTCCTGGGGACCCGCCTGCCCAGCCCTGGGACATCCCGTGGCTGGAGAAGGGGTTCAGTGGGGCTGGTCCTTATATGCAGCACAGGGAAGGAGCAAACTAAGGGAGGTAAAGGAGATGCAATGTTCATGCTGAGTTCTGGGGAACTCAAATGCAAAAAAAACCCAAAAAACATGGGAAAAAATAGAGCAGCGGAGCAGAGGGGACACTCTGTGTGCTGCAGCCCAGGACAGTCTGGTCCTGCTCCCACCACTGCTCGTCCAAGCTTTACCCTCCAGCGACGCCAGGATCCGTGCCCAGGGACCACAAACACAACTGAGCAGCCAGAACCTGCACTCAGCCCTTTTGCAAGTGCAGGATTAGGGCAACAGGGGCGAGTTTTATCTGGTTGCCTGTTCTTACATCCCTTAAGATGCTACATCATAGTTCAGATCCCAGCCCATACCATGCTCCAGCCGCTCCGCTCCTGCCTAAGCTCAAGCTGCCAGGAGCAAATGTCTTCTACTACTTAAAAGCCATTCTAATATCACTTAAGAATAACTCAAAGTTACTCTCCACTTCTTTACCAGTGAGGAAATATGCCCTCTCGAAGCCCAGGGTAGCTGTCCCCGTGCAGGACAGCCTGTTCGGCATCTGTCTCAGGCAAATCAGATCCTGCAGCAGGCTGGAAAAATTCATCCAGCTCTGAACACCATCAGGAAGCATTAAAAAAATATTAAAAAAACAAGTTTAATATCTCTGGACAGGGAAAAAGCTGTAAAAGTTTATATTTTTATGTACCCAGCAGCACAATGTGGGAAATATTAGAACAAGCAGACTGAGCATGGAACATTAGGAAATGTTTTTACAGGCTCATTTTATTTCAATCCCTCCCCTTACCAGCCCACTACACTTAATTTTTGCTGTCCCACTGTGCCTTCCCAAAACAGGGAATGCTTGACCTCAGGATAATTCTCCTATACAGGATGCATAGAGACAGGGATACAGGCTCAGGGAATTACCATCAGAGGAGTCAGGGCTGCCAGGCACTAAGTTATGGAGCTTGTGGAGTTTGGAGCTTTTTTCCCACCCTCCCCTTGTCCTTTGTTTTCTGGTAGTATGACATAACCCTCTCAAAGCTATTTTTAAGCCCTCGTGACTTGTTTCGTCTCAGGACAGATGCTGATCCTGGGAGTAGGGGGTAATTCCTGCCCAGTAGTGTTATTCCAGGAGACACGGCACAGCCTCAGCTGGTCACCTTTTATACATGCTGAAACAGTTTCTAAAAATACCTGGATTTTTTTGTAACAGAAACAGGGGAGCTGGAGAGGAGAGGGGAAAAAATAAAAAATCCCAGTTTGGTTTTCCTGATGCATTTCCTCACCTCTGAGCTCATCAGAGGACACTACTGGGGACAAGGAGCCCGATTTCTCCTTCCCAGAGCCCATCCCAGACACTCTCATTTTGGGATACATCACCAGAGCTGAGGGTTTCAACCATTTGTGGGTAGAAGGGGAGACCAGGACTGCCCCTTTCTTGAGGGGCCTCTTCCCAGGACAGCTCTTCCTTGAGCAGGGCAAAGCATCCCACATCCAGAGCTATCGAAGGGGAAGAGATGGGCAATGACAAGGTCCAGGAGAAATCTCACAGGCTTTGGCCTCCAGGGTTGTCACACCGGTGGGAAGGTCAGCACGTCCCCTGAGCTCCTCCACTACCTCTGAGCTCCTACCTTTCCCCATCGCCTTCCCACTTCTGTGCATGAAACGAGTTGGAGGTGTCCCAGCCTCAAAAGTGAGGGCTGGGGAGGTTTTGTGGGACATCTCCCAGTTGTTGAATTTGCAAAATAACTGTACACTCGTATTCCGGGTGCAGCAGGGAGCATGCGAAAGTTGCTGGATCACCCCTGGTCCCGGTATCAAGGTCCACCAAGAGGCTGTGGTGCTCCTGCTCCTACGGCCTCAGCATCCCCGGGGTTTCCCGCTGGGATGTGCCTCCAAAATCAAACCAGCCCTCCTGCCCTGTCCCAGCACCTCCTTTCCCTTCCTACAGCTGGGCAGGGCTCAAGGTGGGGGCTTCAGGTGGGAGAGCAAGGGAAGAAAACCCCAGCCAGAGGCAATCCGCAGGCAAAGACAACCATAAGCACCCTCAGCCCTCCACCTCCAGCCAGCACCCAAATCCTGCGGGAGCATGGCTGGCTGTTTGTGCCCGGGTTGTCCCCCTCCAGCAGATGCGATGCTCTGAGGAAGGGCTATCACCCCAAGGTGCAGGATCCACCCACAGCCCCTGGGGGTTTGCGGGGTGCTGAGCACCCCAAACACAACAGAAAGCTGCCCAACCACAGCTTCAAAGCCTCAATACGCGCTGTGGGGGAGCACAGCCCAGAGCTCACGGGACTGTCAGAGGGCACCAGCCAGTAGCTCCACACGAGGGTTAATTTTGTCTGACTTTCAGCACGGGGAGAGCTGGTGCTTTCCTTTTGCTGTGCAGAAGCGGAACAGATACGCCGCTGTCAGGGTGGGGAGAGCATCCTCCAGACGCACCAGCAGCGCTGAAACCCCCCAGTGCACCAGCAGCCCACCACCCCCGGAGCCCAAACTCAGCCACAGCCAAAACTCCAGGTGATCCCAGCACACACACGGGCCATTTACACCCCCGCTCCCCGAGCGAGAGCTCAGACGCTCCAGCGACACGTCCCCACCTCACCCAAACACACAGCACCCTCCCTCGCTCCTGCCCACGCGCACGCAAAGCTGCTTAAACAAACCAGCCTATTTTTCCTACGAGCTTTAAGGGAAGCAATATATATCTATATTGCAGTTGCTTCTGTACTTAGGCGCTTGGCTCTTCCCGACGAGGGGGAGCAGATAGCGATGGGTAAGCCAAGCCTTGTAGCTTTGACTTAGAAAGTTTGAACCCGTGTAACTGAAGCGATGCCTTCTGAAGTTTCAGGTACCAGCACACGCATCTCGCCGTCGTCTCTAAAGCAAAGAAGGTTCCAGGAAATTTTCTCTCACCCTTTCCAAGTTATGAAGATTTAAATCTTTTGCATTTTCATCAAGTGTATTCCAGCTCACGAGGGGGAACAGATCCTCTCCAAGCACACCGAGAAGAGCAGAGTCAGGCATGCACGGGGTTAGGAGCACTTCTTCATGGCGTGCTATCCTCATCCCATCCCTTGCAGGACCTTTCAGCAAAAAAATAAATCCGTCACAGCAAGCTCAGAAGCAGCCAGCTGTATTTTGTTCAGCCTGTCCCAAAAGGCTCCTAACAAAGAGGATTCTGAAACTGGAAGATGTGCCAGATGATTGAAAGCCGTGAATGACTGCAGCAAGGAAGCAGCTGGGGCGTCCCCAGGCAGCCCATTGGGATGCCCCATGCCCTGCAGGGTCCCTGTTTCTTCTTGGAGGGGCTCAAGATGGGAGCAGAAGAGGAAGAAGAGGAACACGTTGTTCTGGTGGGCTCTCAGCATCATCTAGATCTGCTTATCCAGCTCCCTGCCCCAGCCTCTCCTCCACGGGCAGTGCTGGAGTGGGAAAGGCTTTGAGACATGATACAACTCTTGCAAGGGCCATTAAGACCTCCCAGGCTCATGAGCAGAGGAATTAAAGTCCACGCACCCTCAAGCAGCTCACCTGGTCCCAGAAACACCACCTTTTGCTTTTAAACCAACAAACAAGGAGTAGAAATTCAGGGTAACCACAGCCACGTGAGGACCAAGACTCAACAGCAGGTGGTAGGAAGGACCTGCTGTTTGAAGAGCTGTAAAACCAGGGCAAGGAGCAGAGCGAGGGACAAGGGACGGACATCTAAAGCCCTTTTTTTCTCATTTCCCAGTAGAGCTGGGAAATGGGGACAGCACCTCGCTTATCTTCATTTCCTAAGCTCTTGAGATGATCCCAAAACAACTGGAAATCCCAAACTTCTGTAGGATACAAAGTCCTTTCCACCAGGCTGATGGATGGATGGTTCCTCGCCAAGCCAAACCCAACACAACCCTGCCTGCAGCTCCCCGTATTTCTTCCATCATTTCTTCTGAGATGATGTTCTTTGCCACAGACCTTGCCTAGGAGCATCCCACCCAGGCAGGGGACACCAAAATGAACACTTCTTAATGGAAGGAGGAAAACAAACATCAACCAGAGGAGGAATTGCAAAAAAAAGCAGCAAGATAAAAAAAATTAGAAGCCCTTCAAAGCCAGCTCCTCAAGGTTTGAAGGAACACAGCCTTGATTTCATCAACTGTGAAAACCCATTAGCATCTTACTGAAGTCCATTTAAAATATTCATCTGGAGGATATTTTATGCAGAACTGCTGCTGTGTCTTAAAAGCTGCTGCGAAACATTAACAGCCACGTTGAAACTCCCCTCCTGCGGTGGTCACCTCCCAGTGGGTTTAGTGAAGGTGGCAGCAGGGACAACAGCGCAGGGTGACCCAAGGGAAGGGACAAGCAATGCAAGGAGCCCCTTCGCCAGCTTTGGAGGAATAAAATCCAGAGCACCGTTTGGCCTCGTTGATGCTGGTTTTCCAGCCTGGTTGCCTCCACGGGTCCCCGCAGCACGGTGCAGGGTGATGTGCAAACCCCGCAGCACCAAAAGGTGCAGGGAAGGGGCTTCCCCAGGGTCACAGCCCAAATCCAAGAGGGATGCACAAGCCTCTTCCTCCTCCCCACCAGCTCACGGGAGATTCTGGGGGCAATTCTTGGCTTTTCCCCCCCCTCAAAAGCACCAGTTTTTTATTTAACAAGCCCTAGCTCTGCCACAGTGGGGAATTAGAAGGCAAGCAGCTCTCCACTGTGGCCTCTGATTAACAAAATATATTATTAGTATCCCAAAGCGAGCTTTGCCAGTGCCTATAAATACAGGCCAGCAGTGACTCAGCAAAGCTGTCGCTATTTCCCACACACCCCCCCAATTTCCCAGGTAGT
Organism: Pelecanoides urinatrix; assembly: GCA_013400755.1. Classification (NCBI taxonomy): domain Eukaryota; kingdom Metazoa; phylum Chordata; class Aves; order Procellariiformes; family Procellariidae; genus Pelecanoides; species Pelecanoides urinatrix. The sequence goes on along the minus strand of VZTQ01012993.1, from coordinate 22,725 downwards.
TGCATCTTGGGGTGTGCACGTGCACGTGGTCCTGGCTCCCGGGATGCTGTGCAGGTCGCCATGGAAACCCAACGCTGCTGAAATCATCCCCGCTCCAGAGAATCCTGCACTAAAATTCCCCCCCAGCCTGGCCAGGGCTGCCCCAGGCAGACGTGGGACCAGGCTGTGGCATAAATTGACAGCACAAGAAGAAGGAAGATGGGGTTTTTGAGCTTTTTTTTCAGCTATTTCTGGCTTTTAAAGCCATCCACGTAGCAGGGAAGATTCTCTGTTGTCTTATATGAGGCTGTGCTGGGCACCCTGTCCTTTTCCAGCACCCAGCCCACGTGCTAAGCCACAGCCAGGGCATAATGTCATGCTTTATATCTTTTAACTAGCAAGGTTATCTCAGCAAGAGCAATCAAGGGCTATAACATGAAAAAGCACATTATAACAAGGGTTTCCCACCGCCTTGGGCAGCTCTGTCCACCACTAATTAATCCTGCCATGAAGCCAAGCAGATTTAATACATCTGCCCCCCCAAAATATCAACATCAGTAACATTTGGGATTTCTAACAGCTTTTCATACATCACATTAGTGGACTCGCGCAGCCCCAGGGCACAAAACCCTTCAGCTGTTACCGAGCTTAAAGGATTTTCATTTGCAAATTCACCATGCTAAACAGGGCCCTGGAGCAGACACAGGCAAAGTTTTCCAGGAAAAGAAAAAAATTCCAGCCCAAAAAAACCCCACAGAACACTTGGCAACCCCCAAATTTCCATGCCTTTGTCCAAGTTTCAAAGAGTTGTTTGGGCCCGGAGGATGCCAGAGCTGTTCGCAGTATTTAAACAAGCCGCCGCCGCGGAAAAAGAGATTTGCATTCGGAAACTCCCTGTGATTTTGCTTTTCCATTCCTATTGCAAAAAAAAATTTCATCTGAAAGCAATTCTGATAGCGATTTGTGTTTTGGCTAACCAGCAAGTCACAACTGGAGCACCACGGGATGGCTCAGACCCTCCTGGACCAGACACCACGGGAACGGGCACTGCTGGGTGAGACAGGAGCAGTAATTAATATTAATAAGTACTCCATTAATATTAATATTTCTAGATAGGTATCAGCAGCTTCTGACTGGTGAAATAAGAGGGAGGTGGTGGCCAAAACAAGCAGTTTGTCCCCCATCCTAAGTCCTGCCCCAGAAGCAGACGCATTCCCATGCCTGCAGCAGCCCACTCGCTGCACCATCGTCCTCCGGGGCCAGAGGTCTCCCCCTGATTAATTATTTATCATCACACACCATAAATCATGGAGAATTTGAAAGGGAAACCTTCCCATGCGAGGCAAGCAAGGTCACTTTTCCCCTGCCAGGGCTCAGCTTTCATGTTCCCAGGTTCAACACCAAGATCCCAGCCCAGCAGGAGAAGATGCTGTAATTACATCCAGCCCTCGTGACGGTCACATACAGCAACCAGCAATTCGGTCTCCCCATCCCAGCACCACAATGATCCAAACAAACAAGGAAGCAAACAATGTTTGAGGTGAGGTTATCAGGGAACATTAAGAAAACCTTAAATCCAAGTCCTCTCAACAAATATCGCTGTGGCCGGGCTCTGCCAGGACAGCTGGTCCCAAGGGATGCTCAACTGGTTCCTGCAGACTTAGCCCTGCAAATCTAACTTTGCTTTTGCAGATCCAACAAACCCCAAAATTATTTGGGGTGTCCAAAGCTGACAAGGCAGCACATCCCTAAACCCTCTGATTTTACCCTTCTTATTTATAGCCATCTCCCCAGCCCAGTCCACGCCAGAGCATCTCCGAGACCTCGCCAGCACAGCTCGGTCCCNCAGTAACATTTGGGATTTCTAACAGCTTTTCATACATCACATTAGTGGACTCGCGCAGCCCCAGGGCACAAAACCCTTCAGCTGTTACCGAGCTTAAAGGATTTTCATTTGCAAATTCACCATGCTAAACAGGGCCCTGGAGCAGACACAGGCAAAGTTTTCCAGGAAAAGAAAAAAATTCCAGCCCAAAAAAACCCCACAGAACACTTGGCAACCCCCAAATTTCCATGCCTTTGTCCAAGTTTCAAAGAGTTGTTTGGGCCCGGAGGATGCCAGAGCTGTTCGCAGTATTTAAACAAGCCGCCGCCGCGGAAAAAGAGATTTGCATTCGGAAACTCCCTGTGATTTTGCTTTTCCATTCCTATTGCAAAAAAAAATTTCATCTGAAAGCAATTCTGATAGCGATTTGTGTTTTGGCTAACCAGCAAGTCACAACTGGAGCACCACGGGATGGCTCAGACCCTCCTGGACCAGACACCACGGGAACGGGCACTGCTGGGTGAGACAGGAGCAGTAATTAATATTAATAAGTACTCCATTAATATTAATATTTCTAGATAGGTATCAGCAGCTTCTGACTGGTGAAATAAGAGGGAGGTGGTGGCCAAAACAAGCAGTTTGTCCCCCATCCTAAGTCCTGCCCCAGAAGCAGACGCATTCCCATGCCTGCAGCAGCCCACTCGCTGCACCATCGTCCTCCGGGGCCAGAGGTCTCCCCCTGATTAATTATTTATCATCACACACCATAAATCATGGAGAATTTGAAAGGGAAACCTTCCCATGCGAGGCAAGCAAGGTCACTTTTCCCCTGCCAGGGCTCAGCTTTCATGTTCCCAGGTTCAACACCAAGATCCCAGCCCAGCAGGAGAAGATGCTGTAATTACATCCAGCCCTCGTGACGGTCACATACAGCAACCAGCAATTCGGTCTCCCCATCCCAGCACCACAATGATCCAAACAAACAAGGAAGCAAACAATGTTTGAGGTGAGGTTATCAGGGAACATTAAGAAAACCTTAAATCCAAGTCCTCTCAACAAATATCGCTGTGGCCGGGCTCTGCCAGGACAGCTGGTCCCAAGGGATGCTCAACTGGTTCCTGCAGACTTAGCCCTGCAAATCTAACTTTGCTTTTGGAGACCCAACAAACCCCAAAATTATTTGGGGTGTCCAAAGCTGACAAGGCAGCACATCCCTAAACCCTCTGATTTTACCCTTCTTATTTATAGCCATCTCCCCAGCCCAGTCCACGCCAGAGCATCTCCGAGACCTCGCCAGCACAGCTCGGTCCCCACAGAGCTACAGAAGAAGGAGACGAGCCAGAAACTCTGATAAGGTCAGGGACAAGGCTTTTAAAAATGTAAATGAAGCCCAAGGAGTTGGCCTAATCCTGCAGGCAGGCACTCTGCAACGCGCGAAAATGAGATTAGCACAAGGTCCCCTTGGCGCAGGTCAGGTCCATCTGCTTGGTATTCTCCTTGCAGAGGGTCTCCCTGAGGACAGGACCAAGCCCAGAGCTCCCAAGGACATCTCACACCCCAGCACCGTCCTGCTCGGGCATAATCATCCTTGCAAGTGTCAAATAGGGGGAAAAAACAGACGTAATTTTGGGCCAAATCAGCATTTCATTCACAGAACATCACTGCTGATGCTGCATCCCTCAGAGGGAAAGGAAAGCGCAAGGGAAGCTGGAAAACCCTCTCCCAAAGCTTTGGGGAAAGGCTTATTTTTCCTTTCAGCATTTATTTGGGTAGGGGTGGTTTTTTTTTTGAAAAGCAGCTGGAAAAATCCACTTTGCTGTCAAGCTCCAGCCCTTGGCCATTGCCAGGGCCCCTCCAAGCCCAGCCTTGCTGCATCCCTGGTACCTCCCCAGTCCTCCCAGCTGGGCAGCCCCAGAGGAGCTCAAAGCCTGCTGAGCCACACTTCCAATCAGCACCTTTATGAAAGATTTCCCCTTAAAAAATGGCACACCAAACTCCAGACAAGACAGCCGCGTACAAGCTGAGGATGGCAGAAAAGATGTTTTAATGCTTGACCCCAGCAGATGCTTTCCAGGGGCTCAACTCTGAGCCCAGGCTAAGGACCAGAATGACTTTTATTCGCCCCAACCCCTGGTGCCATCTGCCTGCTGCCCACCAACCTCCCGATACCTTCGCCTGTTCTCCTGGAGCACTTCCAGCCCAAACCCAGAAACCAAAGGGAAACTGAGGCACAAAGCATTGATGCCACCTGCCAGCTCAGCAGGACACATCATCCAGGGGTTTTCGGCCATGTGCTCTCTACTGGAGCCTCTTGCCCCCCAGCAGACAACTCTACCTCTCTAGCAAAGCCAAAAATGTGCTTTTTTAGGGCTGCCCAGTTAAGGCACCCCCAGTTCCAGCAGCCCCCATGCTCACTCCCCAGTCAAGCACCAGCGCGGGTGCTCAGAGGTCTCCCCTCTGCCGACTTCCAGCCCTGTTTGCACAGATAAGCCATCCCTGAGCAGACTCAGCTCCCCTCATCGGGGTGATTAATAGCAGTTTTGCTAGTAAAACAAAAGGCCATTAAGAGCGCTAATATTTGCTCTCCCTACTCTCTGCCTACTTCATTTCATACTCCAATGCAAGCCCCGCGCTTTCCTCAATGAGAAATTATTAAGGGCGCGAAGCCGCATTGATTTCCCCGGCTGCAGGGGATCGGATACACCTCCCTGCACCCAGAGACACCCAGACCCACCGGCTGTGAAAGCAAGGATGCTCCCAGCAACCCAGCTGGATAAATCCCAGACTGGGATGGGAATGACAGGGATGCCCTGTCTCCATCTGAAACCAAGTTCTTTAATATGAAGGAGAAGAGCAGGATTTCCACCAGGATTTTAGCTGACCTAGTGATGGAGAGAGTCCCATATCCATCCCCAGCCCAGCCCTGCAGCAGCAGGGATCCCATTAACACAGAAAAGCTGCTCCGAGCAGCCCAGACCCCACAGCCTCTAAAGAGTTTGGAAATCAGGAGAGAAACCCCAAATCCCAGGGAGAAGAGCCCCACTTTGGGGTTACTCACGGCTCACCCGTGCCAGCTCCTCCACAGCTTGCACGAGGACAACCTCCCCTTGCCAAAATTCTCCAAGCCACAAGAAACCCCACCCTCACTCTGAGACTCTTTAGGGGGATGCTGAGGCCCCTTGAATCCTTTTATACGGATGGTCCCACCCTCCCCAGGTGGGATAAATCTGGGCTAAAAGCTCCGGGGAGGGAGGTTGAGTGCCTTTGGGTTTACTTGGGCTATCAGCTGGGGTGGTGATTTGCGCCAGTGCTTGACACAAGAGTTGGACAAGTCAGTATAACACAGCCCCATGTGATGGGATACACATTTTCCATCAGGACACACAAGTTCATTAAAATATAACCTTCTTCTCAGTTTTCAACATTTTCCCGTTTCAAAAGCATCTTTGGAAAGCAGTTAGTAAATTTTCCTGTATCCCGTTCCCATCAAAGCAGATGATTTTACAGGTGACACCCATGACCCTCCATTTTAATAGGCTTTTTTTTTTTTTCACCTGCTGAAAAGCAACAAGTCAACCCAAAATCACCCGACTGCAGCGCATGGCCTGAGCACGTTGGCTGAGCAAAACCATCGCTGCTCAAAACCAGCGGCGGTTTCGACTCCTCATCCCCAGTGATTTGAAACTCAGGGATGCTCTGCTTGCTGGGATGAGCAGACACTGGAAATTTGGGGATTTGGACCCTGGGTGATGTGGCTTGGAGCTGGAGCGTGGTGTTGAGGGTGCCGACCACGACACCAACGGCAGGCAGAGCAGGCAGCACTGGAGCTGCTGGGCTCTCGCTGTGAGCCATGGACTCGAGCCCCCAGAAAGAGCCCGTGATGGGCCATCTCACCAAAAAATCCCTAATCATCACCAAGAGCAAGGGTTTTGATTTCACCCCCCGCCCTTTCCGTGGGGAGCCAAGACCCCAGCAGGCAGGGGAGCCCCCTTCTCCCCCAAACCACGTCCTGAGCATCAAGGACCACGTTTTGGAGCATCTCAGATTCATTTCTATGTCTCGTGTTTCAACTGGTCCAAGGATAAAGTCGATCCAGGAGAAGGTTCTTTCACCATGAACATCCCGTGGGATTTCTCCCAGGAGAAGGCACTGTCTGCTGCCCCGGGAACGCGGCAGGACGGGACTCGCAGGTCTGCAGGCCAGACAAGGGCGATGGAAATAGGGAAAAAAGGCAGATTTTGAAACATTGCTTGAAGCAAAGGCTGCTTAGGGGATTATTTTCTTTCTCCTTCTCGGTTTCTTACTATATTCTCTGCAGGTTTTCCCCGGGCAGCTGGGACCCGAGGTGCTCCCAGGCTCAGCGCTGCTAACACGTATTTCTGTATTCTCACATCTCTCCTAGTTAATCTTTAGGGAAAGAGGAATTGACAAACTGGTGAAAAACTGACTGACACTCCAATCAAAATACAAAAGAAACAGAAATAAATGGCTCTGAAAAGAATCGCTATTTAATTAGAAATTACATCTGTGCCAGTGAGTCACGGCGGGGAAGCGATACATCAGCGGGCTCGGCAGCAAAGGGCACCTGCCAGCAGCATGACAATGGGGACTGGCTCCATCCCGGGGCCACGACGGGAGATTTTGGGGTGACAGAGAGGACCCCCTGCCATGGGGGTCCCCTGCTAAGCCTTGCCAAGATGAGAGCCACCCTGCGGGAACCAGCCAGGCACGACCCTGGAAAATAAAATGCCTGCAAGCTCGAAAGCTTTGCAGAGAAATCCCCTCCCAGCAGTTTTCCTGCTGGAATGGGAAAATCCCCAGTAAATCAGATCTAATGAAAGGCATAAATAAAGATTGCAGAACAAGGGAGGGAGAGAGATTAGGGAAGTGGAATTAAAACCGCTCCTCTCTCTCCATCGTGCTCCAGCAGTATCCCTCCTCCGGGAAAATCCCGGCCCTCCATCAGTGGGGTACCAAAGCTGGGCAGCATTTGGGAATCCCCCCAACTCCTCTGGGAGACCCCGAGGAAGGTGGGATGGGGAAGGAGAGGATCTGGCAGGGTGGTGGGGGACACGGATAAGTCACAAGGGACATGAGATGCTGAGAGCGGGGTGGTCCATCACCCCCTGAACCTGGGCTGTGACACACGGGTGGGAAGCAGCTTCTATGGGAGGCTCCCGCCGAAAGCTGTGTCGTTCTTTGGGGAGGAATTCAGGCTTTGCAAAGCAGCAAATAAAAGCAAAAAAAAATTAAAAAAAAAACCAAGCAACACCCTCTTTCTATTCTTCCTCCACAGATGATGAATCCCCCAGCAGCTGGGCTGGGCTGGGCAAGAGCAGCTGGAAACACGGCGCCTTTCACAGCAGGGGTGAGGCAGGACGGACGGACGGACAGACATCCCTCCCCACAGCCGCTCTTTGCCCTCCGCTGCTGGGCGTGCTGGGGGCCAGGGGTGCCCTTCAGCGTGGGACCAGCCAAGGGTTTCCATCCTGGGCTTCGGAGCAAAGGAAAGCCGGAGCGAAGGATGGGGCACGCTGCAGGCTTGGCTTCTCGGGTGTCTGGTAAAGGCTGAGCACGTTTCTGTCCCCCTCCTAGGGGAAGAGCTCGCTGGCTCCCCCTCATCTCCCATCCTCCAGACACCATCCAGAGGGTTTCAGAAGGTGGCAGGAAACACGGCTCCGGCCTCCAACCTCACGCTGGAGGCTTTGGGTGTCCCTGCAGGGACATTGCTGCTGCTTTAGGTTTTCCAAGACTTTCCGAGGCAGGTTTTTGGGCAGTGCAGATGCTCAGGGTCCCACTCTCCAGTGCTGGTAATGGATATTTTCAAGCATCTTTTATCAACCTGGCTTGGAACAAAAGTCCTCGGGCTGCTGGTACCCATCACGGAGACGACGAGCAGATGCCTACGGGAGAAGGGAAGAGCGAGTCATGGATGAAGCAGCGTTTCCTCTCCAGCCCGCATCTCAGCCGCTCATTTTATTCCCCACTGTAGTTTATTCAGGCCCTCCTATGGCCAAAATCATTCGTTATCTTTTATCGCCTTCGCCAGATCTGCTGTGCGCGTCCCGAGGTGAGACCTCACCCGGTCCCGCATTGCCGGTCCAAGGTGGATTTCCCAGGAGCGGCACCTCTCTCTCAGTTTTACCACCTCCACTCCTTCCCCAAATAACTCTCCTAATACCCCTGCTGATTTTTGGCTCTGCCTGGCTAACAGCAGAGGCAGAGCGTGAGCCGGCGTCAACCTGCTATTAGAGGAAACCAGAGCCTGGGAGCAGAGGAGGGAGTGTCGCGGTTGTCGGGGACCCGGGTGGCCTCATTGTCCCCGGAGGAGCTTTAGGTGCAAATT
>VZTQ01012993.1:0-14148 GCA_013400755.1 Pelecanoides urinatrix | reverse complement strand
GGGCGCCGCCAGCCCCGCTCCGCCCGCCCGGCGCCCGGGGAGCGACCGGCCCTGAGCCGGCATCGCTGCCGCCGGTCGGTCCCGGGGGCACCGGGGGAGGGTGCGGGGGCACCNCAGGACGGACGGACGGACAGACATCCCTCCCCGCAGCCGCTCTTTGCCCCCCGCTGCTGGGCGTGCTGGGGGCCAGGGGTGCCCTTCGGCGTGGGACCAGCCGAGGGTTTCCATCCTGGGCTTCGGAGCAAAGGAAAGCCGGAGCGAAGGATGGGGCACGCTGCAGGCTTGGCTTCTCGGGTGTCTGGTAAAGGCTGAGCACGTTTCTGTCCCCCTCCTAGGGGAAGAGCTCGCTGGCTCCCCCTCATCTCCCATCCTCCAGACACCATCCAGAGGGTTTCAGAAGGTGGCAGGAAACACGGCTCCGGCCTCCAACCTCACGCTGGAGGCTTTGGGTGTCCCTGCAGGGACATTGCTGCTGCTTTAGGTTTTCCAAGACTTTCCGAGGCAGGTTTTTGGGCAGTGCAGATGCTCAGGGTCCCACTCTCCAGTGCTGGTAATGGATATTTTCAAGCATCTTTTATCAACCTGGCTTGGACCAAAAGTCCTCGGCCTGCTGGTACCCATCACGGAGACGACGAGCAGATGCCTACGGGAGAAGGGAAGAGCGAGTCATGGATGAAGCAGCGTTTCCTCTCCAGCCCGCATCTCAGCCGCTCATTTTATTCCCCACTGTAGTTTATTCAGGCCCTCCTATGGCCAAAATCATTCGTTATCTTTTATCGCCTTCGCCAGATCTGCTGTGCGCGTCCCGAGGTGAGACCTCACCCGGTCCCGCATTGCCGGTCCAAGGTGGATTTCCCAGGAGCGGCACCTCTCTCTCAGTTTTACCACCTCCACTCCTTCCCCAAATAACTCTCCTAATACCCCTGCTGATTTTTGGCTCTGCCTGGCTAACAGCAGAGGCAGAGCGTGAGCCGGCGTCAACCTGCTATTAGAGGAAACCAGAGCCTGGGAGCAGAGGAGGGAGTGTCGCGGTTGTCGGGGACCCGGGTGGCCTCATTGTCCCCGGAGGAGCTTTAGGTGCAAATTGTTGCATGGAGGAGGTTCCTGCTGAAAAATTCCCACTGGCCACATGGTTACCCTGGAAAATATCATTAAGTAAAGCTGGGCACAGAGGGATTGCTCGCCGGCATCCACCACGCACCCCAGCATTCCTGCCATCCCGGGCATGCACCGCTGGACCCCGACGCGAATGTCCCGCAGGAATCAGAAGAGCCCCCAAAGCATCACCTCGTGACGAGCTGCTCGCTAAAGGATGAGTCAGTTCGAGTCCACGCCAAAAAGTGTGTTCAGCACTTTTGAACATACCCGGTAGGAGGCAATAAATAACATGTACGTGCGCACGCCGCCTCGCCTCTTGCAGACCTGGGATTGCCACCTATCGTCGCGGTTCAGTTCTAGGACAAGAAACTCTCCTTGCTCCCATTGCTGGCTGGATTTTTCCAGGCTAGATCCCTGCTTTGGGCCAATTCCCTCCCCTCGTTGGGGTCCCCCCCAGCCCAGACCCCCCCACATGCACACACAGGCCCGTGGTTGTTATTTTGTCTCCTGCCCAGGCAAGCCCTGCAGCGGGGACCTTTGCGAGGATGCTGCTCCTGCCCCCCGGGCGCGCTGGTGGTTTTTTATGAATCCTGCAGAAATCGGCCCCAAAGATGACCCACAGGGCAGGTGGGGGGGTGGGGGTGGGGGTATTTTGCGTTCAGAAGGGACCAGTCTTAATGAGCCTATTATTTAGAGGGGGGAANGGCAGCGGGGATGGAGGATGCGGGTGCTGGTATCATCCATCGCCGGTGCCCCGGAGGATGCGGGTACCAGGGATGGAGGATGCGGGTACCAGGGATGAAGGATGCGAGCAACGGGGATGGAGGATGCGGGTACCGGGAATGGAGATGCGAGCATGCCGGGACCCCCCCCCCTTCCCTGTGGGCACCCCCGGGCTGGGGGGATGCGCCCCCTCCCCCCAAATCCGCCTCCGTCTGTGCTGCTTTTCCCCCCACCTCGAGGGAAGCGGGGGGGCATTTGGGGGCAAGGTGGGTTTTCCCCCCCTCCTCAGCCGGGGCCGTGTTGGGGCGTGAACCCGGGAGAAGGATGGAGGGGGGATGGCCCCCGCGGGGGGGAGGGGGGAGCTGCCTGATTCCCCCCTCAAAGTGGAGGGGTCCCGTGGGACGTGTCGTCCCCCCGCCCCCCGCTGTCTGTCACCTCTCCTAACGTCTCACCCCTTCCAACAGCGACTGAAGGAAAGTGGCCCCCAGACTCCTCTTGTGCCACGCAAAAGCCCTGAGGGAGGAGGAAGAGGAAGAGGAGGAGGGGGAGGAAGTAAGAAAAGGAGAAGGAAAGAAAAAAAAAAGGACAAGGAAGAGCTTGGACTGGAGCCAAGGGGGGTCTGGATCGTGACGGTAAGTTCCTGAGCTGCACAGCTGTCTAGCTGTCTGTCTGTCTGTCTGTCTGTCTGTCTGTCTCTCCATCCATCTGGCTCAGCGAGACCCTGCTGTGCCCAGTCTCCAGGTCCCAAAATGGAGGGGGGGGGGAAAGAAGGGGGGGCAAAAGAGAGGGTGCCAGGGACAGTGGCAGCCTCCATCCTGCCCCCCCCTCAATTAGGGGGGCCACTGAGGGGGTCCCCGGGGGCTTGTTCTCATGGCGGGGCTGAGATCAAGGCAAGGCAGGAGTGGGCAGGGCCCCCCCACAGCTTTCTGCCTCTGGATGGCTCCCTCACATTGTCTGTCTGTCTGTCCTTGCAGGAGGAGACCCTGGGCTCCCCAGGACGCCTGCGCCCAGCTGGGAGACCCCCCACCACCACCCAGCGTTGGAGCTGGCGACCCCGGAGCGAGGGCCCGACGCGGGGAGCAGCATCGCTCCCTGGGAGCACCCAGCCCCGCATCCCCCTCCCCGGCATCGGGGAGCAGGCAAGACGTGAGCCGCTGGATTTTAGCTTCCTGGGACATCCAAGGGACTCTTCCTCCTCCTCCTCCTCCTCCTCCCGCTTGCCTGACCAGGCAGCGCTCGCCTCCTCTGCTCGCCCCATGGCCACCCCACATCTCCGCCCGGCCACCGGCTGAGCCCCCCTCTGCAGCGTTCCTGACTCCGCATGGTGCATCCCGACCCTGCTCCCTGCTCCGAACCGGAGCCCCCCGACCTCGCAGGGAGGCGAGCGTGCGGCTGGGACTTTCTTGGAGGCAGGGGAACGTTAAGATGTTGAAAGCTCCCCGGCCGAGAGGGGCTGCGCGGACACCAGGCCACCCGGCTAGGGGGGAGCAGGATGGACAGAGCCGTTGGGGCCGGGAACCGAGGCCGGTAGGGAAGGATGGACTCCCGGACCTGCCAGGACAGGCAGCCCAGTGACCACCCCAGCAGCAGCAGCAGCAATTGTAGCAGCAGCAAGAGTAATTGCGAAAGGGAAAGGATCCGGAGTCGGATGAAAATGGTGATCGGGCAACTGGAAGGCATCTTACAGGAGCTCAAGGAGGTGGCCAAGGAGCTCCGGGAGGTAGGAAAGCCCCGGGGTGTCATCGCATCCCTGCGCGGGTCACGGTAGCTGCTGGCCCCAAATGGGGGTGGCTTGTTCCCCGTCCCCCTGCCTGTCCCCGGGGCCGGGCTGGGGGAGCAGAGCCAGCTCAGCACCCGCAACCCATCAGCGTCAGGAGGGACCTGGGGTGGCAGAGCCCGGCTGATTTTCAAAGAGGAGGGAGAAAAAAAAAAAGACACGGTTTGCAAAATTGCTCTTGACCTTGACACCAGGGTTTGCTCGGGGTCAGGGGGCCCGGCTGAGGCACCGGCCCTGCGGGTGCTGGTGGTGGGAGAAGCACCGTGGGGTCACACACTGGGGCTGGGGGAGCCGGTGCCATTGGCACCGTGCCGCAGTCAGCTCTGCTCTGCCTTGGGGGGGTCTGGGGGTGTTTTCCAGGCCCCTTTCAAACCAAGGAGGTGGATGGAGAGGGGATGGTGGGTCCCTCTGGCATTGCAGAGAGCACCGCAAATATGGCATCAGCCCTGGGTGCGATGAGGGGGGGTCCACAGGGCGGGCAGGGGGCCAGAGCGACTGGCTGTCCCACAGCCTGGCTGTCAGGGTCCACTGCTCCTGGAAAAAAAAAAGAAAAAAAAAAAAACAAACATATAAACTGTGGTTGGAGTTTCCTCCCAGTGCGGAGGCACGGCAGAGTTGGTTTGGTGGGGAATTTAATACTTCTGTGGCTCAAGTGTTTGGGCAACACATCTGCAAGGTGGAGGGGAAGGGGAGCAGGATGGGGCTGGTAATTTGGGACGTCTCTGCCGGTGATGGGGGAAGCGGTGGATGGAAAACGGGCGGTAGCCTTGAGCACGGCGTAGCAGCTTGCTTTGGCAATAGGGCAGGCGGGCGTTCGCGTCCTCTCCGCGGCCTGAGCTGAGCATGGGGTTATATCCAGAGGCGTGTGAAACCTCATCTCCCCCCAGGAAGGGCAGAAATTGGTGGAGGTTTTGCCACGGGGCCGCCGTGGAGCAGCGCCAGGCGGGTCGGTGACATTTGGGTGCCACTGAGAGAGCGCTGATGTAGGTGGACCAACGTCATCCTCGGTGCAGACACAGCCGTGGTCAGGGAGGTGACATCTGCCAGCCTGAAGCATCCCCTGGGATGCAATGTCCTCCTTTCGGATGGCTCTGCTCAGTCCGGGAGATTTTAGGGAGGCTGTCCCACCGGAAAACCAGCGCCGGAGGGATGCCACATCCCACCGCACTGCTCCATGAGGGCTCGAGCTGGCCATGGCATCCCTAGAGATTTTCCTTTCTCCCGTGGCTTTGCCGGTCCTTCCTGCAGCAGAAAGCAAACCCAACCACCCAAAGCAAAAAGCCCCCCCGATTCGCCCAACACCAACATGGGAGCCCAAAACCCCTTTGACAAATCTCTGATGGATTAAAAACAGTCATAACAGTAACAATCGGGAGGCAGAGCTATTTTCCGTTTAGCCCGAGCTTACTTCACGCTCCTCCAGGAGCTTAAAGTCAGGATGATGGCAATTGGCCTCTTTTATTGAGCCCATGGATTTAAGACCAGGTGGGACCACCACGATCATACGCGCATCTCCACTGCCGAGCATGCGGAGGGACAAGAAGGACCGGGATGGGACAAATCTCTGACTGTTTCACAGCTGAGGCCGGGCTGTGCTTCCCACCAAGCTTCAGGTGGCTCCACAAGGTCCCCGTCCAGCTCCTGGGGCCAGAAGGACCGTGAGCATCCCTGCAGCGTTCTTGGTAGGCTGCCCAAGTCAAGTTGTACCAGCGTGTCTCAGAGCAGAGGAGAAGGTGGTCTGAGGACAGGGGGCAGGGGGGGCTCTCGGCATTCCCTGAGGACACATTTTGGGAAGCAGGCTCAAAGGAGGAAGAATAACACTGGAGGGTGGCAGAGCTGCAGCAGGTTCCTGTGCTTTGAGGAGCAGAGGGTGGCCAGAGGACACCCGTCCTCTGCCCCTCACCCCAGGGAGACCCTGCTCTTGTGCCAGGGAGGGGGTCCATGCCCCATGAGATGGCTTCTCCAGAGGGTGTTGAGAAGCACTGAGGCCTGGAGATGATTTTTCCATGGAGCTGGCACATCCCTAGGCACCGGTGACTTCCCAGGCTGCATCCCATAGCTGCCCTGGAAAAGCCCCTCACATCATGGGACAACATGGCCAGGTCAGCATAGAGCCAGCCGCAAGGTCCCCATCACAAGATGGGTCCTAAACTTCAACCCTTCTCAACAACTCCTACAACATACCCATATAACTTTGCAGCAATTAGTTGAATTTATACAAAACAGCATAAAACTCAGTACAAGAGCAAGTTCTGGAGCTAAAACACACCAGTCCAACCAGGCTAAACTGAGCTCCAGCAATCCCAAAGAAACAGAGGTCTGGTTTTCCCCAAACCAAGTAGATGTTGGACATTAGAGGCTTTGGAAATTCAACCCCTTGTCTTCTGGATTGCTCAGAGCAAGCTCGATGGCAGCACGTTACGTGAAAATCTCTTTCAAGCCCACCCAGAAAAGTATGCGGTAGACACCAGGCTGGCAAATCGTAAGCTCTAGGATATTGGTGAAAGAGAAAGTTAAAAAAAAAAAAACAAACCACACCCTTGTGGTTGTCCACCTTGCACGTAGGGATGCTCTGCCTGGGCTGGAGGTGAGGGTCAGGACATGGGGACAAGGCTGGGGACAGGCAGGGACTGATGGCCCTGGGCAGGGACTGATGGCCCCGAGCTGAAATGGGCTCATGGGTGGGGGTCCCAGGAGGGGCTGCTCAGGGTCATTGAAGCCCGTTAGCCCCCGCAGGGCCCTGGCACTTGTGATGTTGGTGTGTTCTCCAATGAAGATGCTTTGGAAATGTCCATCCCTGCGGCCATCTCCTCTCCCAGGGCTTTGCCAGTGGGATTTGCTCGGTGAGGGCAGTGGTGGACCCGATTCTGCTGCACCAGAGGCACCTGCAGAGTCAGAAAACCTTCACTGGGTGATGCTGGAGGGCACTGGATGATGCTGGACCTGCTCCTTCCAGGTTCTCCTTGCAAGAGGAGCCTGGTACCAGGATTTTGCAGGTCTGGAAGCAGCAGACAGGTCATAACCACCCTGACAAAAACAAGCCCCCCAAGCCATCAAAACCCCTGTGTGGGCATGAGGGCTTTCACCCGGGAGTGATCCCTGCTCCGAAACCACCCGCCAGCTCCAGGCACAGCCAGCTCTGGCTCACAAAAGGCTTTTCTCCCAGGTTGTCCCTGCTTCAGCAGAGATTTTGGGTCCTGGACTCAGCCGGGATTGCGGGATGCTCCGGCGGGGAGGATTTGGTGGGGAACCCCAGGGCAGCCCCGCTCCGCGGACCCATCCCTGGGGATGCGACGTGGGACCAGACCCCGGTTCAGGCACCATCCCCGGCTCCCGGGAGCGGTTCCTACCTGAAGGCTGTCATTCCAGATGTCCGTTTGATTCAGGATGCTGGTTTACCAGTTTCTCCGCTCCCACTCTCCCTCCCTCCCTCCCTCTTTCCCTTTTGTGTGTATAATTATTCCCCAGCACTCCAAGACAGGGCTGTATTATGTGCGGGGAAAATTATTATTAAAATCTTTGATTGAAATGGCACACTGGAAGTAGAAGTCAGGCGGGAGGCAGGCAGGGAAGGCGCTTCCGCCGAGCGCTTGCCGCGCTGCCTGCCCTCCCACGCGCCTCCTGCCAGCCCCGGCCTTTTCCCCACGGGAATAAGGGGGATGCCACAGGGAAGAAGATACCCCAGAAGGTCCCAGCCATCTCCACTGCAAGGCTGAGTTCCTTCCCAAACCTCGGGGGATCCCTTTGATGAGTGCTGGGGATTGGAAACCATCCACGGGGTCTATTCAGAGGTGGGAAATAAAAAGAAGTATCTGTGCAAGTCTTCCTATGTGCAACCCCCCCGCAAAAATCCCACGGGAAGGTTTCTATCACCTCTGCACCCCCTGACATGGGAGCAGTGGGGTTCCACCACCAAGGGGTCCCCTCCAAGCCTTTGGCAGGAGGAAAATCCTCCCTTATGCTAATAAATACCTTAATAATGTTGTAATCAATAGGTGATTAGCTGGGAACGCTTGGGAAAGTTCACGGAGAGAAGGCGGCTTATTATTCTAATAATAACATGTTTGAGAGATCTGCGCGACGATTTTGAACTATTTAGCAGCTGATGATCTAGCAAACGATCCCGAGATCCGCGGCACGCTCCTTTATAAGCATCAGCTCGGGAAAGAGAGGCCCCTGTAACCCAGCTTCTCTTTGCGAGCTCCAATTAATCATTTATTCCTTATTAAATATTTACTCACCTTGCCTGCGCCGGGAAGTGGTTTGGGAGATGCGGGCAGGTCCTTGCCCCAGGAGGGTTTGGCTGTGGGGTCGCGGGGGCTCTGCCAGAGGCTTTGGGGTGACTTTTTTCCGCCGTGGAGGGAGGAATTGTTGTTGAAGGCGATGGCGTCAAATGCCTCTGGGATGCTTTGGGAATAGGGTTGGGGATTTTTTGCATGGGCCACGTGGTCCTGTTGCACATCCCCTCCGTGCGTTAGCTGGCAGCAAAGCGGAGTGCAGGGCCAGCGGGTCGGATCCAGCCTTGGAAAGCAGCTGCGTAGCATGGGAAGGTGCTTTGGACCCCAAAATGTGCTGCTGGAGGTGTGCAGCAGGGTGCTGGGGATGGGGACCGAGCCGGCAGCCGAGGGAACGTGGGGTCTGGGGGGGGATACACAAAATCCCTGCTCCTCTCCCAGCCCAGCTGGGGACGAGATGCCTTCCTCTGGGTCGGGAAAAAAGTTGCATCCCGCCGGAGGGCAGCCGACGGGACACGACACGGCAGCAAACACACCCCGCTTCCATCTCCGCACCCCAGACCCCCCACTTCGCCCCGCAGCACCTGCCCCGAGCGCCCATCGGCTTCGCCCACCTGCTTCAAAGGCCGTGCCGGGATGGAGGGGCCATTAGATCGCACCACTTTGATCCCAGCATCTTCCACCTCTTTCCCCGGCCTCGGGAATATATGCATTACCAATTCCCGGCCACAAAGCCTTTGAAGTCCCCTCTTCCCTCGCCTCTCCAGCATCTTCTCGAGCTTCCAGGATGTTTAGCTCCTCGATAGGAAACAGCATGGCCAAAATGTGGAAGCTGGAGCCACCAAGTCAGGAACCTTCACGCTTGCTTGATTTGCAGCCCGTAACCAAAAATCCCGTTAAAAAAACAATGATGCTCCCGATGTTCAACATCAGCTGGGGAGGTAAACACCCGATTTGGGGCACCCAGGCTTTTATCTGGAAAGCTGCCGGCTGCCTGCAATGTCCATGGGTGCGGGGACTGTAGGTGGGGTGAGGGGAGCACCCAGCACTCCCAGACGGGCTGAATGGTGGGAGCTGGGTTTTGGGGTGGGGGTGAACGGGTCGGTGCCGCGGTTTAGCGCACCCTTGCTCGGTGCCCGTCTCTGTGGGGCACCACGGGGACGTGGGTCCATCCCTCTGCCTCACTCCAGTTCATCCTCCAGCTGCTCAAAGCTTGTTGCTTTGGGCGAGAGCTGAGCATCCCTTGGCCACCCAGCACCCGCTTTCAGGGCACTTGGCGCAGCAGGATGAGGCCCCTTGGTGACACCACGCATGAGGTCAAGGGGAATTATTTTTGCTCCCCATTTTCCTGCTGCTGGTGGCCCTGGTTTGAGCAGGGATGCTCTGCTGTCACCAAAAAGGTGGCTTTTCGCAGCAAGGTGAGACCTAAAGGTGAGGGAGGATGGGGACACGTCCTCTCTCGGTCACCCCCATGGCACCTCCAGCACATGCTGAGGACACCCCAACCCTCCTCGCCTGCTTGTAGGGGGACAGAGCCACCCCAGTTCACTGGGGGATGAGAACATCACCAGTGTCTCACCCCAAACCACCCGATCCCCGGTCTGGTCCATCCCTCCCTCCCTCCCCACCCCTCTCACCCTGGCTCCCTCTGCCAGCAGTGATGGCTTCAGCGAAAAATCTTTGACAACCTGCCTCAGGAAGGAGAAAAAAGGGGAGAAAAGACCAAATCCTACTTTACATTTAAATCCTCAGCGGGGTAACCAAGTGTCACATAGGTATTTAACACCCTCCCGCCACCACCACCACCCGTTTAAAATAGAAAGCGTTCCTAAAAATAGCCCCGAGTGAGCCACCACTGATGTGACACTAATCCCTGTGTGCCACGGCAAGGACCAGGATGGGGACAAGGACCGGGATGGGGACGTGGCTCCTCCGGGCACCCACCCAGCCCAAACCACAGCAGGTCCCTTTGACGAGGATGAGGAAAAGCAGGGACCCCGGGTGACAGGGACCCAACTCGAAGCCCAGGAAGATGCTCGCCCTGAACCCGGCATTGCAATCACCGAGCCTTCGCGAAAACAGAGCTGATCTCATTTTAGCTGAGGGTTTCAGTGGAATCATTTGCTGCCTTATTAAAAAATAACAATAGCTAGGTGTTTCCCAGGAACAGCTCTTTTCCTACCCTTTTTCCTAATTCTTTCTTGTCACCAAGAATGAAGAGGTCACATCATCTTGGTTTTTTCCTCTTTTCCTCAAGTTTCTCCCTTTCCCACCCTAAAGAAAATTTTTTAAAAAGGGGGGGAAAAAGAAATCTCATGGTACCTTGAGAACAGAAGCAATTACCTTTTCTAATTTCAAGACTTTCTTGTGGATGCTGGTGCGGATGCTCCCAGCTTGCCCCCAACACCCTTCAAAGCCAAAGCTTGAAGGATGGATGGGTCCCTGCCTGTCCTCTCTGGAGGTCTTGCGTGGGCAAGGAGACAGGAAAAATAAGTCAGAGATCATGGGAGAGGAGCTTAGGTAAAGCCTGTTGCCTTCTGCTGCCCGGGATGAGAAGTGCTCAGCTCGCTGTCCCCAGCACCACCCTCCAGGTGACAGCCCATGATGTAGGTCCGAGGTCCATCCCCGAGGCAGGATCAGGGATGGGCTTCAACATCCAGGAGGTCCATCCAGGAGAGAAACCACTCCTGGGGCTGGGGACAGGTCCCCATGCAGCACAGCTCAGGAAGGGACTTCAAGCCCTGGGCCGAGCTTATATGGGTTCCTGGGCCATGGGTAGGGTGGGGTGGGGGTCCCAGGTGGGACTGATGGGGGTCGTTAAGGTGTATTAGCGCCCATCGGCATGTGCTCAGGTCTGATGGTGGGAGTGCTTTTCTCATTTCCAACTCAAACTTCATCAGGGCTCCGCGGCACCCTTTTTTCCCTGGAAAGATGTTCTTTGGCATCTTTTATCGTCAACGTGTCCAACACTCTCCCGGGCAGCAATCCCCAGCCCTTCAACCTGCATTTTCCTGGTGACACCAGCCGGTCCCGTCTCAGAAGGGCTCTCCCCGTTCCCAGGTCTCCCCAAACGCACACATCCAGCCCCATCACCCTCACCCGAACCGTATCGGACCCCTGTGCCCCCTGAGGTTGTGCCCCCATGGAGGTGGCACCATTTTGTCCTCCAGAGATGCTCATCGAGGTTGTCCCCAAGTTGTCACGCAGCATTTGGTGACCTGAGCAATGGTCCTCGCTGCAGCCAGCGCCTGGAGATGTCCCACGGGGACCCGCAGCTGATTTAAAAGGGGGTGCTGCGTGCCTAAGGCTGGATCCCCCCAACAATCAAATGGGGGGTCAGGGTCCCTCACGCTTGGCACCATCTCCTTGGGAGCTTGGCAGAGCAGGAGAGCTGCATGGGCAGGGTTATCAAACAAGTGGAATTTGGAGCTCGAATATGGGAATTTTATTAAAATTAGGTCAGCAGAGTGTAACGGAGCCACTTCAGCTGCTGGCAGCGTAATCAGCCCCTCGGGCTCCTGGTTTCAGATGCCCAGACATATTAAATTACCCTTAACTCTGCCCACGCCTCCTCATCCACCGCGAGGGCTTTGCAAGGAGCCTGCCCTGCTGAGCCATGTTTTATGGTGCATTTCTAGTGATTTATTTGCTAGATGCTCGCTGGCATCTAGCAAAGGGATGTAGAGATCAAGGCCAACCTGGCACCGTGACAGCAGCTTTGGGGTGCCCACCCTTGGCCACCCAACACAAGGATGGGATGGGGTGTCTCAGCCCAAGGACTCAGTCTCCCCCATCAAAAGTGCTCAAAAAAATGGAACTATGGGATAACAGCAGCATAAAAATGACAGAGAGATGTGCCATGATTAATTATTCTTGGTGGACGAGGAGGCCCAACACCCATTGATGAACTGTGGGGCTGGTGGAGATATGGCAGGGCTTTTCAGTGGCATGAGGAGAAGGAAACGAAATGTGTCTGGCGAGATATTGCCCATTGATTTGTCTTCCCTCCGTTATTTTGGGAAATTTGTGTCTGATTTCCACCAGGAAAGGATGTGTGGAAGGGCAGCAGAAGGAAAAAGATGGGGAGAGAAAGGCAATAATGAAAAATAACCAGGAAAAAACCATTTGTGCATGGAGAAACTACCTGGAAAAAGCTAAGCACAGGGTTTTTTCGCTCCCAAATGCTCCATGTGTGGGATCGGGGGCTGGGGAGCCGCGGGAGGGACACAGCCCCGGGGTGCCGGGCGGGCACCGATGCCCGTGGATGCCCATGCTGGGGAGGGCGGGAACACGAAATGCATCAACTGGGTGCACAAACCAGGTACGAGGGGTATCGAGGGGTTCCCCCAGCCCTCCCGCTTGTCTGCCGCTGCCCACCTCCTGCTTGGCAGCGCTGGGACCGGCCAGGCCCTCTGCCAGCTCCCCCGGCGAGGTGGGGGAGGCGAGCCAGCAACCCTGCCAAAAATATGCACTTCAAACTGCTGCCGAGTTGAATTTTCGCATCGTGCTCTGCCTCCCACACAAAATAAAGCCCCACACACCCCCGCACACATATATATGTGCAGAAACACCAGCCAAGAAACACCACGATGCTCCCAGAGATGCAGCGATGGCTCCAGCCGGGTGCCAGGGCAGCGGGTGCTTGGGTGGGACTGGGGAGCCCCGGGCAGGATGGTGCCAGGCTCGGTGCTGGGCAGCCCTTGAGCTGGATGGGATTAAAGACTTGAAGGTGGGTGATGAGCCTCTTGCATCCGAAACCTCAGCAAGGTCATTAGCTGGAGACCACGGTGCATGGAAGCCATAGGAGGAAGGAGGGCCTTCCTCCCTTCCTTTCCCTTCCAGCCCTGCCCATGGCTCGAACCTCAGCTGGGACATTACATCTATTATTTTTAAATTTTTAAGGGCTTGTTTTACTCATTGCCGCATGTGAGGTCCATCCCCTGCAGCGTGGCAGGGCCACGACCCCGTCCCCAAGCCACCGCGGGTCTTGATATGCTCAGCACCTTGCAAGAGAGAGAGGATTGAGGACCGAGTCCTTCAGCATCCCAGCCAGGGTGGGGGGTGACAGCATTGTCCCCGCAGCCCCCCACCTTCCTGTGCCGCTCCACATTTTGTCACACAGCCTCAGTTTCCCCACCCGTGGAGCTGCCTTTTCCAGTGGGAGGAGGTGGTGGTCACTGGTGGCTCCCTATGGGTGGGTGCAAAGGACCAAGGGACACCACGTGCAGGGATTTGGGGTGGCACTCAGCAGACCCCAGGGTCACCCTGGGAAGGGCCCATCCTGCCACACTGAGCACCCAGGGGCACCCAAAGCTTCGCCGCCTGCTCGGGGCCCATAGGTGCTGTGAGGCCACGTGGGCTTCGGTCCCTGCCGAGGGGCTCCTGGAGTGGCTTCACCTGGGCTGAGATCTCCCAACTCATCACACTGGTGATGCCAGGGGAAATGACAGAGATTTAGGATGTGATGTTATTACGGAGCGAAAACAGGAGGGTCCCGTCTGGCAGCTCCTCTCTGCCCGTCTGTCCGTCCGTCTGTCCGCAGGTGGTGAGCCAGATCGACCGACTGACGTCCGACTTCGAGTTCGAGCTGGAGCCAGACGACTGGACGACGGCAACGGCCAGCAGCACCTCCAGCAGCGAGAAGGGGGGAGGCACCTTCGAGCTGGGACCCCTCGATTTCGCCGCCTCTGACATCCTCTCTGACAGCTGGGAATTCTGCTCCTTCCTGGATGCTTCCACCCCCTCCGACCCGGGCGATGGTCCCGAGCCCCCCCGGCCACAGCCGCAGCCCCCGCCGGCTCGCCAGCCCGATTACCGGCTGATGAACGGGGGGATCCCCATCACCAACGGTCCCCGGGGCGGTGGGACCCCGGATTCATCCAGCGAGGAAGCCTTCGGCACGACGGCCGGCCAGAAGATCCCGCATCACCGGCCGGCCGGCACGCGGGAACGGGTCCGATTCAGCGACAAGGTGCTTTACCACGCTCTGTGCTGCGACGACGACCGGGACGGTGACAGCACGGTGTCCCCGGGGGATGACGGCCCCGAGGAGCCCGGCCGTAAGGTGCTGGCGGGGCCACCCTCGAAGCATCCTTCCACCGGTGGTGGTGGTGGTGGCAGCGGTGGTGGTGGACCCCCGGCGCGGCGGCTGATGAGGAACAGCAGCACGCAGACCGTAGCCGATAAAAGCACCCAGACGGTGCTGCCTTATATCCCGGCCAAGCAGAAAATTAAAAATAAAAACTGACGCCGGCTCCGCCGCATGGATTTGGGGAGGGCGGGTGGATGGGGGGATTCCTGGGGAGGGACAGAAAA